>WYDF02037907.1:0-12557 GCA_009867245.2 Adranes taylori | reverse complement strand
ACGATAAGAATTTAGCCGTCATGCTTTCCCATATATACGTCTTATAACTGCAAAAGTTATAACCCCTCTGTCTATTACTCTAACAATTTACAGGTTCCAATTAAGTTTGCAATCAAGTATTACTCCAAGGTATTTTAATTCCCACTATAGCGATATTTGTGTCTCATGAAGCTGTAGACTGTTTAGAGCGTCTAGGTTCCTTGATTTGGTAACAACTACAACTAAAGTCTTCTGAGAGCTAATTTTCAAGTCATTAATCGTGGTCCATAATTATGTCAAGCACGTTAAGTCCTCCTTGCATATGGTCCCGAACAATTAAATTGAATTTGTCTTGGGTTATGATGACAGTGTCAACCGTGTACCCAACGGCGTAAATACCTTTCTGGGCTGTCCCTTGACACGCTCGAACATATTTATTTCTCAGCAAGTTCCACTCTCGAGCATGGACTTGATCCACCCACGGAAAGTTGGATCGACTCCCTATCCGTCGCGCATTACTTAATTGATTTAAAGGAGGTGATGTCGACGCTCCTTCAATATAAAGGAAGGCGCCCAGCGCAACCTCTTTGTTACCTATTGACTTTGCCAGTCTATTAATCACTTGAAAATGTACTGTTCCCGTGCTATAACCACCTCGGTAGGCACATTGAATCTTTGAGGTTATATTATACTAAACTCTAGGGTTAAGCCTAAAGTTTCACGTTTGCTGCGCCACTACGCTTCAGACGCCTTTGTAATTCTCGGTTAACATAAAAATGTAAGCAGCATTATGTCGGGCACGTGATTACTAGGTTTAAAATCTAGAGTCTCAAGTGCTAATCGCATATTAGCATTCCGGAGCTCCACTGAAGGGAATTATCATACACGCCCGAATCATTTGTAACTTATGTCCCCCATAACACAAACAGTGACAACGCCATAATTTTATCGCTCTTGTTCGTATTCAATTTTACTCCTGAGAAGTTTGAATTTGTTTACCCTTTCTTTTTCATCAAGTTTAATGAGGTCCCGTTCTGTTAGTTGGTATTTTTATATTTGCTTAATGGATTGTTGAACTATTTTTTGAGCCTTTTTTGTGTACCGCTTATGATTGTGTGATATGGGGGTGTTACCTTCTGGGCTTTTTCTGAGCCTTTGGGTGGCTCTCCACATTTCGATTTACTCATCTTCACAACTGTTCTCCACTCACTTGTCTCATTCTTTTTGTCTTTAAATTGCAGCAATCTGTCACATTTCTTTTGTAGTTTTTTCAAATCTTTTCCTAAGCATGATACGATTTCTTACAGATTTTTTTGCTTGTTTTTAGCTTCAATTAGGATCCGTTCTTCTTTATTTAAATTGTATTTGTTTTCTATGGCTACGGTAACCTAAGGTTTTTTAAGGTGTTTTTTTTATTGTTGATGTTATGTGTTGTACAGTTTTTCCTACCTGCTATATTGTTTTATTTGACCGATTCGGGCATAACTTTCAATATATTTTACATATTTATTGCAACCTGTCTTATTCTGTTTGCGATTTGACTGTATTATATCAATATTCTTCATTGTTCCCAATAATGGGTAGTAATATGACGATATGCAGTATTTTGGCTCCACCTTTAAGTTTTGTTCTAACCTGGGTGACAAAAAAGTCTATTATATCTCATTTACCTATTTTTAGGATTGATGTCGCAACACCCCAGCTGAACACTTTCACTTTTTGATATTTCTCTATAAAACCCAAAACCTTTTCTCCTCGCAGTTGCTCGACCTACATACCTAGTTTGGATGCTTGCTACTTAGATTGCCTCAAATTATAGTTCTCCAATTATCATTTCTACAAATTTCGTTTAAATTTACTTCTATTGGTATTATTCTTGGTTTGATGTATATGCTAATAAACGTTATACCAGAAATTCTACTCTAATTTCTGGCATATACAGTTAATAAGATAAATATATTAGATGCCGCATAGTCAAAGAAAGGTTGAAATTCCACGTTGAGTGCGAAAAGGAATTCAGAATGTTAAACAAAATTATGGACGAAGCAAAAATACAATACCACACCTACCAGCTGAAGTCAGAAAAAGAACTAAAGGCACTGTTGCCTCGCAACACTAAAGGCAGTATTTCGAAGGCTATCAGTATCAATAAGCGAAAAAGATATTGAGTAAGAACTTAAATAAAGGGGATTTGCTTTTAACAGCTTTAATAGAATGATGTTGAATAAAAACCAGTACCTTTGGCCCTCGATCACACTGGAAAGTCAGATAAAGGAAAAGAAATCTTTGATATCATAGACGTAATGAAAATCAGAGTGTTAACTCGGAGCCAAAAGAGAGAAGCACCATTGTTAAAAGCTAAAAGCAATGTTAAAAGTGACAAATGTACGATCATGTGCAATTTCGCTGTACGGCCAAATTGAGGTGTGCTATAAGCGCTGAAGTCGACCCAATATTTGAATGTAAAGTGTTAAAAATCGAAACACCAAAATTCATTCCATGTGGCGCAGATGACCAGCAAGTGTTTGGAAAATCCAGCAAACATAAAAAAAATTAGATATCCTTATAAGAATGAATGAATACAAAATGCTCATCGAAGAAATGATATAACTGATGCCGCAATCACAAAATCGAATATCTAACATGCATGAGTGGAAATCAGCGGCAAAACTAATCATGATGGGATTTCTGCCGGAAATCTTAAAACAAATATTACCCAATGGAAAATAAAGGGATGAAAATAATGACGTGGAATGCCAATGGCATAGGAGAGAAAATGGATGAGTTAAAAGAATTTTTGAGAGAGGATGAAACCCTGTGTAGATATTAACAAAAACTCATCTAAACCGGAAAAATCGTGTAAACTGCCAGGACATCCGATATTTAGAAAGGACAAAGGAGAGTCTCGAAAGGAGAGTTACCCTGTCGATCAGTAACAGAGCAGCAGTCAGAGAAATGAAATTTAACACAAGTTGATTTAAAGCGCTAGGAGCCGAAATATGATTTGCACCCAAAAAATTCGCATAACTATGCTATGCATCGTCAGCCCATTTACTAAAAATTACAGTGTATCTAATGAAAGAGATGCTTATATAAATCTGTGCAATAACTAACGTTAGTTTATTTGTGCAACTCACTCAAAAACAATTATATAATTCAAACAGTGAGGTAGTGTTGTTTTGTTTCTCGACTACTACATTGACTGGCTGCTCAACACAGCAGTGGAAAAGAAGACTACGACAATGATATAAACACAATAAAAACAATAGCAATAAGCAACAAATGACATAACAAAAATCATACAACACTAAGGCACAAGCTAACAGCAAACAACTCGGAAAACAAAGTGAGACACTTCAAAATATACTATAGAAATATAAAGAAGGCATCAATTTCGCTTTCGAACTACCAAACTACTTGAATCCAGACAGAAAGGCTCCGAAGGCAGAATTTGAAAAAAGCGATGTATATTTACTAGAATGCAAAAATTACCCACCAAAATACGTAGAACATACCGGGCGTACATTCAACATACGCATCTCTGAAAAGGAAAGAGCATGGAAAACAGGAAAATCATAAGACATTTACAAGAACCACATGACGTAATACCAATTTCGCCAGACACCTCATGCAGGAAAATCACACTTTTACGAAAAACAACAGAAAAATTCTACACATTCAAAACAAAAGCGAATAACTTAACATTCTCGAAGATATGGAAATATTCAAATTTAGAAAGTGGGAACTACAACATATCGCTTAACGACCAGACAGCATCCATCTCTATTTTCCACATACTCGAAACCACGGAATAAGGAACTCAATAGAACTACACCTACTAATAACCTAGAACTAAAGATCAATACACTAATAGACCAAACAAGAACGCACAACACTACCTCAAATTATTTCATATTTATATAGAAGCATCATTTTTTTAATTTTTATTCTAATTTTTAAGGGGCCTGA
This sequence comes from Adranes taylori, assembly GCA_009867245.2. Taxonomy (NCBI): domain Eukaryota; kingdom Metazoa; phylum Arthropoda; class Insecta; order Coleoptera; family Staphylinidae; genus Adranes; species Adranes taylori. Next base: position 8,609 of record WYDF02037907.1, on the reverse strand, counting down.
CGATGGATATCACGGCTATGTGAAACCGGTCACAATAAAATAAAATACACATATACAACGTGAAGTAGAGGCTATAATTTAAACTTGAAACTAATTTTACAAAAACTTCCCTATGTCTTCCACATAAAACAATAACTAAATAATACTTCAATATAATACATGGGCATCTGCTCTAAAGAGCATATCGATGAAAAGGTAAGTTTTGAGAGAAACATGGTTTTGTCTTTTTGTGTGTGCCATCTACATTATTCATTTATATGGGAAACTCAGACCTTAATTAAAAAGGCATTTTTGAATCAATTTTAGTGGCGGGATATTTGAAATGGATTATTGTACAGCAAAATTGACTTTTGATAGATACGTACTAAACGGAACCAATATATTTACATATTTTCACCGTAACAGAAAGGCGTAAGTGTAGATAAAATAGTATTTAGATTTTTAAAGTTCATAAAAAGGTTTTCCTAAACAACTAAATTATACAGATATGCTAGCTGACACATAAAAGTTATTCTTCTGCAGTAAATCACATAATTATGATGTATGTTTCTCTTAACGTAAAAGAAAACGTATGAAATATTATTAGTCACTATCATGTGGGTATTTTGCAGAGCTCATTGGCAAATTTTGGCAGAAACCTAATCTATTTTGGAGAAAAATTGGACCTAGTTTTGTGACTATTACATTATTCCTCTTCTGGGTTATGCTTTTGGGAGCTGCTTTACATGTAGGCTTTTTAATGCCTGTTTGAACGTCTTAAGAAAGTTTAGATTGACAAAGTGACTGTGACTGTGAGTAGGAGAGAATTCTTTCTCGGCGTTTGAATTTTACATCAACAAAAGAGGATAGATGAGGTCTAGGATTTATTGTGTTAGATTTGTACTATGAGGTAATATTTTCCCAGTTAAAAATATCATTCTTTCTTATCTTTCATATACCATATACGCATACCTATACGTATTGCATATACGTATGCAATACGTATAGGTATAGGAAAGATATAGGACTCATGTTTTGACAATTTTTCTATTGCACCTTAGTACGTCTCTTGTATTCAAATCAGTGCATACAGTTTATACGTTGTTCGAAGAGGAGACACCAAGGAATAATTTACCACAAAAGGAAATTTTTCAAAATATTTTTTTCTCGCTCAAAATTTTAAAACAAAATCGAATTTCTCGGTGTCCTACCTACGTACGTGTACGTACGTACGGCTGTACGTTCAACAATTACTCCTAACCTATTGGACCGATTTGCATGAAATTTGGTACACATAAGCATTCTGCAAAAGCAATTTTTTCATTTTTTTACAAATCCAATATCGCGGAATTGCGCTATTTTCTTGCACAAAAAAAATTCAGTTTTTAAACTAGGAGACTAAAATTTAATTTTGCACACATATGGCACGTATTCTGCGTCAAAAAGAATAAGTCCAATGTCTCTATCTTTTATAGAACGTGACGTTGCCACGATCAAACTTTGACACTATTTTTCAATATATCTCAAAAACTGTAAAAGATAGGACATTCGAATAAACTATGTTTTATAGTCTACCTAAAGTCTTTTCGATTTTATTTGAAATATTTTTTTCTCAAATCACAATTTAACATATATATAGGGATGTTATTTTTCTGAAAATTTTGCGGTCCATTTTCTCGTAAAGTTTCGCAGTAATTTTTTTCGCTCTTTTAATATTTAAGGTATTAAGTGAGTTTAAAAAAACGGACGACTTAGTGTAAGAATAATTTGACTTTAAGAAAAAAAATCTGCTCTGAATATGAAGTTCCTATGAAAGTTGGAGGGAATGATACTCAGGGAGAATATGTATGTCTAAGAAGCCTCAATTGTACCAACACGAGCAACTGAATATACTAAACTGATGATTTTAAGCAATAAATTTTATTCAAAAAGTTTTTTAGTAACAGCCTGTATATTTGTAAATATTTCAATAGCCCATGTAATTCTATTTAAAATAATACAACACTACAACTAACTCTTATCGTTTCAAAGATCTGACACCTAATAACATAAAATTTCGCAACTTGCCATAGCAATCGCCATTCAACATATATACATGTAAGGTCTACAACTCTACATGATAGCTCATATATGCAAAGTTATAGGAAAAAATATTTTACGTTGTATGAGACCTATAAGACTAGATGACATATAACTTGGTGCTTCTGCAATTCAATAAATGTTATTATCACTGGCGGGTGCACATTATAATTTTCGGAAGGGTTCAAAATGATCATTTTATTCAGAAATTCAGTTTTAAAATCAGAACACTAATATTTTGATCGTATATAGTATCTTGTATTGTGCGTCGAATGAAATTAGTACCATGCCTGAAACTTCTGCAGAACGCGACGTTGCAAGGTTTACAATTTTTCCAACTTTTCGATATATCTCAAGAACTGTAAAAGATAGGATATCTGAATAAACTTTATTATATAGGCTACCAAAAGCTCGTTCAATTTTATTTGATACAGTTTTTTTTGTAAAATTACAATTTAACGTATTTACAGGGTCTTATTTGTTTTGTAAAATTGGCGACCCATTTTCTCGAAAACGGCTATTGTACTACATTAAATATCTCAGTTCCTATGAAAGTTAAAAGGATAAAACTTGGGGAACATGGAACATGCATAAGACCCAGGAATTTCAATTTTGCGCAAAGTGAACGCGAAAAAAGTAACTCAAAAACGGCAGTGGGTAAACTGTTAGTCATACTTGAGAGCAGGCCGCGCCAAAGCGGGACAGCAAAGCTGTCCTCGCCGTGGGTAAATATGAGGACCACGGAATTAATGGGTAAGCGAATTCATTCAGAGACGAATTCACAAGCCCAAGGCTGCGCCCGACAGGCTGCTCTTTTAGAAATTAGTCGAAAAGGGACTGAAGACCGATCGTATGACATTGCAAATCGGACAGCAGAGCTATGCGCGCCGTAGGCAAATACAGAGAAAAACTGAGCCAAGACGATCATAGCAAAGCGGAAGCGGCAAAGCGGACGCGTTCCCATATTTGCCTTCAGTTCACGCCTTACGCAAATATGGGAACTGGAGGATTCAAGGGTACGTGATTTATAGGGTAGGAGATTTATAGGTTAGACTAATTGTGAGTAATGTACCTTAAAAAACTATTGTGCTAATTAAGTTAAATAGACGAGTCAGAAGATGACAGTCAAAATTAAAAGATTCAACTTTTGTTTTATACAAGATAAAATAAAACGTAGGACTCCCAGTATATGAAAGATGGCGATTTCGTCCACGAATTTTTAGTACAATTACTTTCACACTTTTACGTGAATTTTCTTCTCTGTTTAAATAGTCATTGAAATCACAGACCTTACCTCTTCTTTTTGAGGAATGTTCGACAGCATCATGAAAACTATGTGCTGCCACAAACGTATGACCAGAATCTAATTAATTAACACTTAAATGTTCAAGGAGACGTCGTTGCAATTATTCCCAAATCTCAACTGAAAGACCCCCAAGGTGAACTCATAAACTCTCCAGCGCAATTAGCTGAACACTTTGCAAACCACATGGAACAAATTTACCAAATCCCACAAAACCCTCTTTTTGACAGGAATTTTCTGTCAGACACAAATTTTCTGGTGGACAGCTTTGTAAGCAAGCAATCAAATATTCCCAGTTTCCCAGAATCTGACGATGAGTTCTCTGTTTCCGCAGATGAGTTCTTCGAAACCCTAAAATCCGCTAAAAACACCGCTCCTGGAAATGATACATTAACACGTCGGAGTCTCAGAAAAGTTCCCCAAGAAATCATCGGATTACTTTCCAAAATATATAGCAAATGTCTTTTTCCAATCCTTGGAAAACTGCCAACTATTACGATATCCAAACTTAATAAAGATCTGAGCTGTGTCTCATCCTACCGGCCGATTACTCTCCTCAATGTCTTGCGTAAGATCTTTGAGAGGATAGTGATCATCCGTCTGGGGAGCGTACTAGAATCAAACCATATAATCCCTGACAACCAATTCGGATTTAGAGCATTTCTGTCTAGTCACGACCCATTTCTGAAATTCCAAACTGATGTAACCTGTTCTCCAAACAGTAGTCACTTTTCCCTAGCAGTTTTCCTGGACATTTGGCAGGCTTTCGACTCAGTGTGGCATGCCGAATTGATTAAAAAATTCATAGAATTCAACTTATTCCACCCCACCACTCTTCTTCAACTTATCACATCGTACCTCACCAACCGCTACACTCGTATCAAATTAGGGGACGAGTTATCTAGGGAAATCCAACCTCCAATTTTGATCAAGCACCCTAACTACACAAAAAATAAACATCAGGATCGTTCTAAAAACCAACTCCGCCTATGGGAAAAATCTATTCCACTAAGGGATGAGGTAACGTACTTGGGCAAAACTCTTAGCTGGAAAAATGACCTAGACTCCAATTTAGCTAGAGTTGGAAAGCGAGTTAACCTAATTTCAAATCTCAGAGGAAGACTAGGAGGCTTTGACTCCAAAACACTTCATCATACCTACAACATATATAAGAACAATTATCGACTACCGTGTAATTCTGTACTCTTCAGCCACAAACAATGAAATTCATAGGCTAACAACTTGTGAGCGCGAGATTCTCAGGAAAATCCACAAACTCCACTATAAGTTTCAAAAGCGGTAATCTATATGAACACTGCGCGGCCATTCCAATCAGTGACAGATTGAAAACACTTCAGTCTAAATGTCCACTTAGACGCTCACAAGAAAACAACCCAATAGCCGACAACACTCTAAGGTCCACTTGGAAAGTCCAAAAATTGCGTCGTAAACCGCTAAGAAGACCTTTCTCCCACCCACCAGCCAGAATTATTCAGTCAATGTCAGAGCCTACCGAACAAAAGAATATCGCTTGCACTCCGGTTTAAACAGAATAACATCTATGGTCAACAGGCAATTACTTGCGCTACGAAGCAAGTATTACTAGAAGATACATAATATCAATCTACGAAGTTAGGTAACCTCATGTAACCACATTTCCTAATCTGTTGACCACGCTATGGGCAAGGTGTTTCCGCAGGTTTCCCTTGGCTGTATAGCAAATGCTATAGCGTATTTTTCCTGCAAGCTCTCAGCTTACCAATATTATTTGTAATTTTCCAACCCACCACCAGTTCCAGACTGAAGAGGATGACAAATCCTATAGCCTCATTTATAAAATTCACCAACCTCATAATGTACACAATTCCAACCGGGAGTGGGATTTTAGTTAGGGTAGAAATCTCTCACTGTTGGATGCACGGGTAGCCTTTTGAAGGTTTCTCCACTTCCTACGCAAAACAAAAAAAAAGGGAAGCTCTTAATTAAATATACAAAGAGAGGATACAGACAGCAATTTTTGTTCTGCGCAGAACAATGTCAAGTCAAAATGTGTTTGGAACATGTTTCTTATGTTAATTTTGCACAAAGAAATTATAAAAAGCACTAATGACGTCTACCTTACTCTGCCCAGATCTAGGTTCATATCAAACAATTGCGTAAAGTCCAATTTTACCTTTGCTTCCACCGGTGACAAGCAGTCTAAAATTAAATATTACCTCTTTCAAGGCGTAACAACGCGGTAGTATTATTACCTGAAAATTGCATAAAACAATTAACTAAGTTATAAAGAAAACAACTCCGCTATACCAATTCCAAGACTGGGGTATCACCACGCAAGAAGTGGGAAAGGAGGAGGGATTGAGGAGTAATACCTCGCCAAAGAACCAGGGTTCATCTGGCCCGGTGATTGCACTCTGAGCTGTGACTCATCCTAACCTCCTACCTGACATACAGCCGAAGAGTAGCCAAAGGTAGACAGAGCAATATCTGGGAAGCGGAGGAACTAGAAGGCGGAAGATTAATCTCTAAAATCCGGATGGACAATTAATCTAGAAGAAGAAAGCCTTGAACAAAACTTATCCCTCTAGATTTGTGGTTAAGAAGTCAGGCTAGTTTCCTGTCACTTGTAAAAAGCCAGACTTACTAAAAAGCCGAGCACTTTCGGATTTTTAGACGGACCGCTCGGGAAATGTCTAGTGTCGAGGAAAAGAATGATGAATATTGTTACTTGGAATGTACAAGGAATAAAAGGTAAAACAGAGGAAATCACACAAGAACTACTCGTCTAAATATGAAGTTTTTGGTATTAACGAGGACTAAGAAAAAAGGTGTTGACGCAGAAATATTGAATAATTATATATTTATATTAACTGGGGTCCCAAAACTTGAAAGAGCAAAGAGAGGAGTTTCGGTAATGATACACAAGAAAACATAAAATTATATCTGATTTAGAGGCAGTTAACGAGAATATCATCAGAGTCAACTTTACCATAAATCAGAAACCAATGAAAATTCTTGGAATATACGCAATCTCTGATGACGAAGTATTACCGGCGAAAGATGATTTCTCTGAGCAGATTAATGAGGAAATTGTGAACATAGGAAGATCAAGAGAGCTAATAATACTTCGAGATCTGCATAGTAAAACTGGCCGTACAACAAATGATGACGTAGTAGGTCCTTACGGAGAAGAAAATGTGAACGATACGGAGAGAGCTATTGGACTTAAAACTAGAGAACAAAGTGCAAAATTGTGGTAGTATCAGGAAATTTAAGGACTGAATACACAGAAGAAAAAGCGTCAACCACTAATGGTTAAGATTACAACTCAACTTCAAGAGGACAGAAATCAATTCTTGGATATAAATAGAACAACAAGAAGAGCTGTAGAGAGAGCAAAGAGAGAGAGAGAGAGAGATATGGGTTAGGAAATGTACGGAAATCAATGCTTTTCTATGTGGAAAAAAGTACTACTCAGAATGGTGGAAATTCATAAAACACGTGAAATCAGATGCTAAAAGTAAGGCCAATATCCAAATAATACCAGCAAGAAAATGGAGCGATTACTATGGAAAGTTATTAACTGAAAACAAAGATTGATTAACAATCGAATTGAGCTACTTGTAGAAGGCGAAACAATAACCGTTGAGGTTGAAATATTTAAAAAAGCAGTATAACAACTGAAAATGTACGGGTATCAGGGCCTGGAGGAATCTCGGCTAACTTTTTGAGTAACTTACCAGGTGCATTAATCAATATCTAAATGAAGCTCCAGTTCGTCAAGAATGGGAAGCATACATATCATCGATCTACAAACCAGAATCCTCGAACTATTGAGATATATCGGTGACCAGTACTCTAAGTCCCCTATGTGACCAGTACTCTAAGTGACCAGAATATATGGAAGAATAATCTCTGATCTGATTGAGATCGAATATAGAGACAAAGAAGAAGAGGAACAATCTGACTTCCGAGCCGGAAAAACATGTATGGATAATATCTTCTGTCTGAAACAAATGATAGAGAAAAGAACTAGCTCCTAACCAAGAAATTAATCTCATGCTCATAGATCTTCAAAAAGCGTACGATAGAGTTCCAATGAAAAAGTTGTGGAAATTCTTACAGGAAACAATTTTAACCATGCGCTAATACGAGTGCTCAATAATTTATACGTTGGTTTGACAACAAGAATAAAAACTGGTAATAAAACATCAGAAAAAATTGTTGTAAACAAAGGTTTACGACAAGGTTGCTGTGTATCGCCTACATTATTTAAGATCTACATAGCCCGAGGTTTAATAACAAGCTATCATAGCAAACGACAAGTACGACTAAGAGTATATGGTTTGAAAAATGAATGACGAATATAAGAATTAGGAATTGAAGCTCAAAGCAAAGAAGAAAAAATATCTCCCCATAGGAGCTGAACCCTCACATATTCAACTAGATTCATACGAAATACACATAACTTGGTGTTGTTTTCTAGTGCATAAGTAAGGGTGCTGTCCCTACGTGATTTTCCCTGTTGTTTTTTTTTCTTATGGTCTACGTTAGTAACATTGTTAAGAATAAAAGTTCGGTTCCTTATTTGTCATTTCCCAAAACTAATTCTTGATTAGCTCTCGCTGAATTTACAGATCTTCGCATTTGTTTAGACAAAATTTACTGTTACAAGATTCTATAATTTTGTGCTGTACAACTATCTTCTTCTTACTGGTTTTCCTCTCTTTTAAACTTGCTGAATACGTTTTTCGCTTTCGCTGTTTTCCAGTTTTAGTTAAAAATTCTTCTGCTCTAAATACGATGCTTTTAATAATTTCCAATGAAACTTCATATGCTATTAAAATTGTCGCCGACAGTGTGTTGGAAAGTATTATTTTCAACAGATAGTTTGTCCATAAACACAACACGAATTAATTAATAACAATAATAACAAAAGTTTAAATCTAGTACAACACATCTCACCATAATTATCTTCATTAGAAGAGCATTCGTAGTTACTAGAGTTGCTACGTAATCACGGTCCGGTAAATTATCGATGTCTTCGACTTTTCGGAGTCTAGACAAAGACTGCCTTTTAAAATTCTTAATCTATTCTTTTTGCTGTTAATTTAAAGCCAAAGTAACTTTCAGATTTCCCCTTTGCATAGTTCTTTTCGCTACGTTTCGCTAGAAAAAAAGGTAAAAGAGCTGCTGAGGAGAATTAGCAAATGGGAATTCGAATGATAGGAGTACAACGAAGCACAGA
>WYDF02037896.1:0-12557 GCA_009867245.2 Adranes taylori | reverse complement strand
AGCTAAAATCTGATGTCCAACTACCGATGATTTTCATTTGATATTATATGAAACTGGACAAGAGCATTTTATTTAATATATTTTGTTACACAGAAATTGCTTTTAAAATAAGGTTCATTTACATTTTTGTTGTACTTACTAGAAGATTTAATAATATTTTATTTTACTTGTTAACTATGTAGTTAAAATGAAAGGGGGTGTTATTAAAATAAGCATTAAAAAATATTATCCGTTTAATGTCTTTTTTAAATATTCATTTCTAAAAGAATTTTTTGTAACGTCATTTTTTGGAACCTATTTTAAAATATAAACAAACCCTTTAAAATGTAAACAAACCTTTTAAAATATGCTTTAAAATGTAAATAAATCCTTCATAATTCACAAATTTCGATATTTAAAAGTAACATAAATTACAACCTAAATCTAAATCTAAAATTCCTACAACACGTTTTATTCTTTAAAAATATTTTCATAGAAAGGCAAATAATATATGGGAATAAGGTCTACTTCAATGAGGCTTTTTATTAGATCATTTTCCTTTCGTTCGGATAACTTAGTTTAAGTTGTATATAAAGATTATAATTTCTTTGCATGGCAAATTCTGTATAGTTATCAAAATAAGAAGTTTCGTAAAATATTCTGATATCATTAGCTTCAGTCTTCTCATTTCGTAATACTTTATTGTCTGATAGAGTAATAGTGTCACCATCAATATTCTGTTTTAGTCCAACACTTGCAAAATTTTTTATATTTACAAAATTGCGGTAAGTCATTTCATTCACAAGAAAAAAAGGATTACCACGCTTTATGAAGCTCTTATTGCAGTTATATACTGAAATGGAAATTGGCACAGATTTAACCCGTAACTAGTGACGTGGTGTCCTACAGACTCTTAGGCTTATTTCATGTTGCATATTCTTCTTAATATGCACAATATTATCCACTACCCCCCAGTACCTTCAAGTTCGAACTACATTTATTCGATGCGAGCATGGTAGCTTGTGTCGAGTTTCAGTAGTGAATATATATCAATTTGACAATTTCAAAGAGTCTAATAGACTCCACGACACTAATAGCGTAAGTTTCGTTTAACAATTATTTTTAGAGTTATTCCTGATTAAATGTTATTTAGGCTTATTACACAATGAGTAATTTACCTGGGCCGTCTAAAGTTGTTTGCATCGGAGATCCTGATTATGAAAAAACATTATTAGAATGGTTTGAAGATGAAGAAAGTGATAATGATGAAAATGTTGATTCAAATTTTACAATATGTAGCGACCATTCATTGGAATCAGAAATATCAGAAACGGAAGATTCAGAGGCGGAAGAACAAAACATGGACGATGCTGAACAAAGCATGGATGGAGCTAATGTCCGAGGATCAAACAAGAACTAGAATCTAGAAAGGGAAGTAAAAGAATCAGCATATCAGGTAATTTCATCCCTGGGGGATTAGGTAGAGGGAGTTATAGGGAGAGTGGTATTGAATGGAAAGATGAAGAAAGGGGCTTGATGGAGAAGGTTTAGGGATCATGGAAAAATAAGGGATCCTGAGGGAAAATTGGAGGAAGGGCCAAGAGGATTAGAATGAAAATATTGAATAAAATTGAGTGAGATTGCAAGTAAAAGGGTGGACATATAGTGTATTCAGTAGGGGCGAGAAAGTTAGGAGCGGGGATATAGGGGGGGTTTTGAGGGTGCAGGATTAGGATTAGTTTTTGTTTTCCTTTTTTTGAGTTCATTGTATTTTTCTGTGTGTCAGTGTAGATAAATTAGATTAATTAGAATTAACTGAAATAATGATTTGTATTTGTAAAAAGAACTGTAATGTTGTTTGTTTGTTTGTTTGTTTATGCCAATAAAGGTTTATTATTATTATTATTATTATTATTACTATGGAAAAAATAGCTTCAAATCTTATTCTCATAGTATTTTCCCATTATCCCTGACATCGATGCAAGATATGGAGAGTAACACGAGAAGATGTTAGCTAGAAATCACCGACCATTCGAAAGTACAAGGACACCACCGACGCCAGTTTAAGTACTTCGCCAGAGGTCAAATTCATTCAGTCAAAGCAATTTATTAGTCAATATCCACAACATCATTATCCGTCAACAAAAAGCCTATTATCATAACGCTTCAATGCATTTCTATACCTGCGCGCATACCTATGAAAATCCTATCCCAACAGCGCATCGATAAAGTTATACATCTGCCAATGCTCGGTTCGACCTTCATCCATCTATTATTCAACGAAGATTCATTTATTTAATCCAGTTAACGTCGACAATTACAACTTCAACGCCGTTGGTATAGAAGAGAAGTTTCATTCCAGAACTGTACTCATACCTGAAAAAACATAATACAATAAAATTCATACATTCATATTTAGTTCGTCACTCTTTATTTGCTTTATTTTGTTTTTTTTTATGGAAGAAGAAAACTGGATCAGCCTAACTAATTTTGAATTATATTTAGTCAATATTATGTCAGTCATTTAAAATCGCGGTTCTAGTCATATATTTGCAGTTATGAATACCAGAACAATAAACCAAACTTGTTATTGCCTTTCTGTGTTATATAAGAAATGAAGTACTTTTTTATAAGAATTAAGAACAAACGAATTCCTAACCCAACTTTGAATCTCATGCAAGGGAAAACTATTTTATGTTACAAGACAATATAAAAAGTAGTATAGTTGTTATAAACAAATTACGATCCTGCTTTGATTGAAACAATTAAGTCTGTAAATTGTAACACAATAATAACAGCGGGATGTATGCACTCTTCTAAACTAAGGAAAAATATCATTTTGATGTCTAGTAGAGTAGTTATGTTGCATACTATGAAGATTGTAGTTATTGTGATTAATATGTATAAACTCATTCTTACAGTCATCTCTGTACTTTAATCCCGCTATAATACATATCGTTCTTCTTTGGACTTAAAATAAATCTATTAATGAGGCTGCGTGTCCCCAATTAAGAATATTGTACGAGAGGTGGCTTTGAATATTACCATAATATGCACATACTAAGACTTCATTTGTAACAGATATCTTCTCTTTGATGTTTATAATATGATTTCGCCAACATAATTTCTTATCCATCTAAACTACTATACGCTTAATCTTCTCTTCTTAAGCTGGAGTCTTCTTAAAGAAGTTTGGCAACAACTTTAACAAATTGTTCCCTGTTTTGTGTTGTTTTTGTTGTGACTGTGAATTTAGACCAGTTCAATCTCTCACATTTATAAGTCAGGAATATTTTCTTTCTTGCTTTGGCCTCTTGTCCACCTTGCGTTCCATTATTAGTTCTACAAACTCGTATCTTCTGCCTCTGTATATATGGTCCAAGTAAATTGTATTTTTACTTGGACTTTTCAATGCAATGCTTCTAAGATTTTGGCCGTAGTGCTACCCGTTTGGAAACTACCACCACTTAGATTTTCTTAGACATCCGTCACAAAAAGCAATGCAACTTTGATCATTAGAAATCTCAACGGATTTTCTATTAATCAGAAGTACAACCTTCCTGAAAGTTTGTGGCAAGAAGTTCCCCTCAAACTACGCCCATCTTCACATAAAGTACCACTGGCCAGTCGATCCGCCAGGAGTAGTTTCTTCTCAGAAAATTCCACATAAAGGGAGCCACTCAATCTAATGTACCTCAGATGCATTAGTTATTTCTGAACGAGCAAATTCGCAAATTTGAGCTAGAATAATTCATCATCAAATGAACAAACTTATTCCTAAAGAGCCTGCAATAAAATCGTACTCTGGAATGTGATTTGTTCTTGAATTTTATTTACGACTTTTGATAATTCTATATTTTGTACCTATTAGGTAAGCGCGACAGGTATGCAAATGCGTTAAGGCAAGGAGTTAATATATAGAAATTGTTGTGCTATGAAACTTGGGCTATAGTTGTCCAAAATTTCTGGAAAGTTTTAACGAATTTTCTTATGAAATTTAAAAATTTTTACTCGCTAATTTCGCGGCACATTTTCTTAGAATCAAAATCCACAAGCTTCAGCAGTAAACAATATTTGAATAATCAAGCGATAGATAGTGTTCATAAACTTTCTTTTACAGTATAAAACGTATACATAAAATTTCTTTATATAACATTTTATTTTCTAGAAATTTACACAAAAATATACCCTGTATAGCAAATTGGAATTTATTTCTTGTAAAGCGTTCACTGTCTCTATAAAATGAAGTATAGTTATATAACAGAAGGAATCTTTAAAGCGATGGGGCCATAAGAACGATCCATGATCATGTTATATGATTACGGTTTCCCGCCGAGCATATTATTAAAGGCGGTAAACGTTTACTTGTGCCGGGCTACCGTATTGTTTAGAGACTCGCTTGATTGTGCCGCGCGTACATTACAAGCTAAATTACCAATTAGCTCAAACCGATAATTACGCATACATCGATTACACTATTTACAAACTATCTATAGTTTAAACATTGTAACAACTGCATAAATTATTCGGTACGCAGTTCTACGGTTTTTGTTATACGCCTTGCGTACATACTTCCAATAGTTTTTAATAGGTGTATTACTTCTATAAATATTCAATAACTTAAGAAAGGAATTTATTTTTATAAATCTTAATGTGATGATATTATGATGTAACAACCTATTGAGCTGTTCTTAGATTTGAACTATACAAACAAAACACATGTAATAGGTAAGATTTACCTACTATTATTACGGAATTGTAATAAAAATAAAAAAAATTATTTGTTTGAATTTAATTTAATAACTTAAATACACTATACATTACAATATAAATCAACAATGGACATATAAAACAAGGTTTAGTTATTTTTCTAATTAATTTAAGGAGGTAGGGTAACTTGTGTTTTTCCATTGGAAACATGCTAATTTTAGGTACACTTTTCTCTCAAGGTGCTTGATGATTGTAATGTCAGGAAATCAACATGAAAAGGGGATTATTTTGATCGTTTTGTTTTACGATATGATCACTCTGAAATTTTGGGCGATTGTGCCAAAAAAGCGATATTTTTTGTAGTACCTTACTGTGCTCGTAATAATTAATAGTATTAAATAAGAAGCGATGAAACTGCGCTGAAAACATCAGCAAAGAAAATAAAAGAAAAATTATTGAAAACCATGAAGTGGTTTCTGAGAAAAGTTTATTTGAAGATCCAAAAACATGATTTTACAAGAAAGCGCTCTAAAGAGAAGAGAGTCGGCGCAGGGGCGTGCCTTTCTGATTTTAAAAAGTATTTTTACGGTTTATTTTATGAACAAGTTAGATTAAGTTATGTTAGGTGATCTTTTCTTGTTTTGCTATTAGTAGAGGGAAATCACCGATTCTAGACCACTTTCTACCACAGTAAGACCCCGGAGCATGAACCATATTCTTATAACGTAATACTGTATTACATATAATAATTTATATATTGGCGAATGCTTCGGACTATTCAGGTTGCATTCACCATTCCACTTAGTTCACCATTCACCATTCACCATTCCATTTTGATATAGTTTACATATAATTGACCTAAATGACTATGTTCGAAATGTCAGCAACCAAAGCTTAAATATGCTAGGGTTTGAAAGTCGAACATGTAGGTAACGCATAGTTCCGCGTCATTGATTGTCAACAGTGCTGTACATTCCACGAGAGATGGCGGTTATTGTGTAGATTAGATGCTTATTATAGCAATTAATAATCATCAATAGTGAGCGGGTATAGTGATGTTTACAGTGATGATTAGTGATGATTAGCCTTAATAGTGATGATTATAATAGTGCGGGTAAAGTGCTATTGTTTTTGTTTTTTCTTTCTATTGATATTTATAGTTATGCAACGTATGCGACGTGTTTTTAAAAAGCGCAAAAACCTTTTTAATCCTATGCTAAATTAAAAAAATTGTCTATAACTTCAGTGAAGTGACTTTAGACACAACGACTGCAGGCCTTAGTGAAATTTTACCAAGTGAAGAGAATTCAAACCGATTGACTCCAGGTACAAGAACAAGTTTATGAGAAAAAATATCCTCTTCGAAAAATAAATTACATGAATTTAAATCCCTTATTATCTGAGTTTGAACAATATGCTGATTGCTAAAAGATCAAATTTTTGACATTACTGAGCTGTCTTCGAACAAGTCAATACACGCAGATATCTTGCAGCTAATTAAGCTGGCCCGATATCTCCCTGCGAGGAGGCGACACGCTGAAAAGGCAGTAGGCGGTAACCAAGCACGCTAATTACCAGAAGCGTCACGCAGAGCGATATAGGATAGGCGAATGAACCGAAGAACGTATCAGCTACCTGCGATATATAAGCGTATTTATAAGCTAACACAAAGAACGCTTTTAAAATAATAAATTCTAACGAAGGTATATAAGAATTTAATTCTTATTTGTTATCTTTCTCTTTTATTTCAGCGGCGTTGTCTACTATCCGCCTTAAGAAGCAAGAAGAAAGAAATTGGAAGAAAGAAGCCAATAATAAGGTAGCTGCCACTGCTGGTGGTCGTTGGGAATTCTCACTCGTGCGGTTCGTTTAGAGTACTAGGGCCTAAACGGCGAATGAGCATTGGAAAAATCTCGTCGCTGACTGATTTTTTTCAATCTCATTTTTTAAACTTAATTTAATTTTTTTATATAACAATTCCTTCTCTCACTCATACTGAAATCAATTTCAAACACCAAACTAAAAGAATTTTGCCGCTGGACATCATAATGTTCAACTGCACAAACCGTGCGTTCGCCCCCTGGGCTGCATAGAAATCCCCACCCCCGGTCCCTCCAAGACCATAAAACACTTGTCGCCCTCTAGCGGCCCCAAAAATTCAGAGATCACCCAACTAGAACTGACCTGGCCTCTTAACAAATCCCCACCAGGGCGCTCCTTAAGGCAATTGACCGATTGTCTCCTAAAGGCAAACAGAAAAACTCTAAACAAACCTCGGCTGCAGGCTCCGCACCTGCAGACAACAAGCGCTGCTAAGCGCCTAACGCAAATTCGCGCACCACGCGCCAAACGACGAAAAACCAACCAGCAAGCCATCCCTCATCACCAATCTCCCTACCATCCAGACCACCATCATCCAACTCAACCTACTCCTCAAGAAGCGAAACTTCCCCAGAACACACAGAACAATACTATTACGAATATGTCGTAAGAAACCTTCCAGACCCCCACTCCTCGCAAAAATCCTTCCAGCTCACCCAGCTAACCCTCCTAAAGGAAAAACCATCAAAGTAAACGCCAACAAGACGGCGCTCATCACGTAGTTGGAACCCATTCCTTCCACACTCCGGAAAACCCTCCAGCAGCTCACAGGCCACCGTGAGGTCACTTTCCAACCGCGTTTCCGAAACGCACAACCAACTAAAAAACCCACACAGAATTATTACTCTCTTGTTGTCAAGGAAGTAACCCAGGACATCGCAGAACACGAGGTGGAAGAGGCCCTCGAAACCGACGAACCCGAAGGCTCCCAGGACCTCAAAGTCTTCAAAGTCATTACTCAACAGACAAACAAGCGCCTCAATATGATTCGTGTCATCACAAACGATCGTAGCAGATATGCCACACTTTTACGCAGAGACTTGCATCTCTATGGCCGCTTCTACCCTGCGGAGCCATCCCACAATTCAACACCAAGCCCCAAGCAATGCACCAAGTGCTTTGCCATTGGCCACTCTGCAAACGAGTGCCAAAACCAGCTGAGCTAGTATTAATGTGTAAGTATTACTTTTCAGGCACCGCCGTCATACCATATGCCCTATTTTTTTATCAATATTTTGCGCCGTTTTAGTATATAGGCCCCTTTCATTGCTTTGATTATTTAACCGCCATAATAGCGATATTTATTAAAAATACCATTTATATTGTTTTTCTTCGATTATTAAGTATCTATTTTCTTTCTCTGTTTATTTTTCATAGAAGAAAAATACAGGGTTATGTTAAATATTTAATGCTGTTTCACTTATTACTGGTTAAGTTGATTTCTCAGATACCCCGAGGCAGACCGAGAAACTATGGACAACCCAAAAGACTCGTAGCTATCTAAGCCCTCAAAAAGCCGCTGACAACCGGAACAACACCATCAGTTCGAAGTGCGGTCTCACTTTAAACGGACCTGGCGATAGATACTTTGAAGACCATTGGATTTCTATAAGATATTGATGTTTGCCATTTGTGACAGTCGCGTGGATCCCCATTAGCATCGTCGCGTGTGAGTGTTTAGCGCGTGTGATTAGCGTAGCATAGTACGTTGGATTTTTAACGCCTCAAGGAGGGTCGTCACGTAGACCACAATACGACGACACTACGATTTGTCGCGTTACAACAGGAACATTGTATATCAAGTAGGAGGGAGAAAGACAAGGAAATAGCAATGCAAATGAAATGAAAAGAAGAAACCAAAAAAAAGCATCACAAACTGGGAAGGAAAGAAATACAGCAAAAAATTACAGGTCAAGGGAAGAGTCCCAAATTGTAGTTGTCGTACTTGCAGAAGCATAACATATAACAAGCATAAACTCCAATCGATGATGGAGGTATGTAATAGACATATAGCTTTATCACAGAAACATGGTTACCAGATGACATAACAAACAAGGAAATATTTACAGCAAGACAGATAGTGTGCTGAAGGAATAGAAATAGAGAACAAATAAAGAAAAAAAGTGGAGGAGGGGTTGCAATTATGGCGGGAAAGCATTTAAGGTGTCAGGAAATCTGGAGAGACAAAGATAGCGATATTATAGCAGTTCAAATTGAAGAAAATGGGAAGAAAAGATATTAGTAGTTGGAGCGTACATGCTAAAGGTTTATAGATTAGTTAAAAGATTCCTTGGATTCGCATTACAGAGAAGATACAATAGTAATTGGCGAGAATTTGAACTATCCAAACATAGAATATGAAATAAAAACGGAGGAGGATAAATACAAGAAACTACAAGAAATAGAGATAAAGAACTGTAAACCGGTAAGCCTAACATCAGTAATATGTAATCTTCTGGAAAAGGTAATAGTAAAATACATTGTAAGTTACTGCACTAAATATGACAAATTCCTCGATAGCCAAGACGGATTCAGAAGTGGCTATTGTTGTAGCACGCAGCTTTTCAACTTCATAGAAAACATAACGGATAAAATTGATGAAAAAATACAGGTTGGCACTATAGCAGTAGATTTTTCAAAACCATTCGAAGGTGCCACACAATAAGATAATAAATAAAATAAGAGTGATGGGATTGGATAAGAGGATTGTCATGTGGACCAGAAAGTATTTGAGGGATAGAACGCAAAGAGTGAAGATTGATCAGCATGTTTCGGAGGAAGAACATATTACATAGGGGGTCATGCAAGGGAGCGTCCTGGGACCAATGCTCTTCAATATATTCATGGGGATATCGGAAAGGAGCTAAAGAACAATTCAGATTATATACAGATGATTTCATAATATATATGGGAAGAGTAAAGGATGAAGACGGATAGGAATTACAGGATCACCTACACAAATTAACGGAATGGTGTAAAAGAAATGGTATGGTCCTAAACACCAAGATGTGTGTTTCATTTGGTAAAAATAGAGTAATAAAAGTATTTTAAGTATTTGTATTGAAAGTATTTTATGCAAGGAGAGGAATTAGAAAGAAAAAATAGTTTCACATGCTTTCACATGCATGTTACAGATACCGTAAAAAATCGGTACAGAAAGTTATATGAAATAGGAAGAAATTTAAAGAAAAGAAGCAGTAACATGAGGGAGAAGGCATATCTTACCCTAGTAAGCCCAAAGATCGAATATGCGTTGAAGGTATGGGACTCATACAGGGAGAGAGATATGCAAAAACTTGAAAGTAACAGAAATATAAACTTTATTGCTTTTAAATGTTATGTCATTTTCATTTTGCTGTCTTTGTCCATACTATAATTATAAACCACAATATATTTATGAAATCTTAATAATTAATAGCACATATCCCTTTCAGATCAAATGATATCCAGAACAGTGAAGTAAATGGACTGTTGTAATTGTTCTTTTCTTTCCCGTGTCATGTATCAATGTGCGAAACACTTTAGAAAGATAGATCTACAAGCAATATCTTTTTTCTCGTATTCAATAAGTCAGAGGTGATTTATTACGCGTACATCAGTTCCTTATAGATAATAATTGCATTGTAATGGTGTTGGAACTATCGTAGTTGAGGATAAATTATTGTACGGTGTAAAAGATAGCATAGAGACAAACATAAATAAAGCATTTCTGTCTTATTCGTATCTGCCTTGTCTTTACACATGTTACGTCCGATATGTTATTAATCAAAAGTGTTAAAACATTGCAGAATAAGAACAATGTCATAAAATTGTAATTAAATATTTCTCACTTTGAAATTTCAATTTTTATAAAAATTAAAGCCTTAAGTTTTACCTTAAGATAAATGATAGCAACCATGGTTTATTTGAGGTCTATGTTTTGAGGCCCATTAAACACTATTTGATTATTTGTAGAGTTATTTTCGATCAATATGAAAATTGGTGCACGGAAATTATTGCATATAAACTAGAGCTGTTATAGTTTTGCAGCTGGAGGACTGAAACCTGAAATAAATCTGACGGCTTGAGAAATAATATTAAAAAAGTTATATCAATGAGGGTGGGAAAGAACGAATGAAAGTTTAGATGAACTCAATATGTTAGTTAATGAGAATGATGAAGTGTGACAAGGAAAAACAGTAATGTATGGCTAAAAGCGTTACCAGTAGCTATATATGACTGGCTGAAATACATATAAATGGTAAAAAATGTAAAAGATGTGAAGAAATTCTGGATGATTGAAAGATAGGAGAAATTGTGCCAGTAATTTAGTGAGGGAACATACAGTCAGCCTGAGAACATTGTAGGCAGAGGCGTATTAAAATTGATTGAGGTCTGGGGCGCAGAAGAAATTCTTCAGATCCTCCCGCCTCTTTGTATAAATTGGGCAAAGATTCCATTATATCACGTTCATGCAGCGTGTTATTCGTTTGTCTCCAGACTGTAGGTCATAAAGTTTTTTTAACATTTCTAATTGTCTTCTTGCTGCTTTTACCGCCTGTTTCCTTTCAGAGCGCCGAGGTCTGGTTAAACTGTGGTCCGATTTTCTTTATGCCGCAACACATAGTAGACATCTCTTTGCAGTAGCTTGGCAATTATTTGATACATGACTTGGTGCCGCGCACCTAAAGCATAACGCGCTTCTGTCCATTACATTTACTAGCCATATGTGCGTATTCGGTACACCTATAGCATAGGATAATCATATCATCTCCCATTGTTCTAATGGGGCATAATGATCATCCCATCTTAATTTTAACCAACTGAAAAAGGGGTTCAGCAAAGATTTTGGGCATGCTGGCTAGGTACAGGCAGTATCTTAGTCCCTCAGATAGCATATGTGTTCCTCAGATAGCTTTCTAATTTATATGTATAGATTTTTAAAAGGAGAGGGGATAAAGAGAACCTTGAGGAAGCCTAAGGCAGAATAACCTAGAGTTGTTATATCCTCTTCACACGTACCAACCTATAAATGACATAAATAAAAGGTTCGGGGATCCTAATTGACATTAAGGAATCATATAGAATATCCAGATTTACGTTCATTTACGAATATCCAGATCATATGCCTGTTCGACGTCGAGAAACAAAGAAGCTAAAATACCCTTCCCAAGAATTGCCGACTTGGACAAATAATACAGAGTAACCAAGCAGTCAGCTGACTTTTTCCCGTTCCTAAAACCGAATTGATACTCAAATAGGATCATGTCCCTCTCAATCCAACATAGCCTAATCTTAATAAGGTGTTCTAAAATTTTGCAAATGGAAGATAATAGAGCTATGGGCCTATAACTAAAATGGCAATTTGTACATGTTTGTTGCATTGTATCACATTCATTCTCCATATGATTTCTCCCACATCTTGCACAGGTCACTGGATTTTTACACTCACTAGTTTTATGTCCATACCAATTGCACTTAACCAATTGCCAATTGCAAAAGTTCTGTAAATTTTTCTGTTTTCCATCTTACATTTACATCCTTGTTGTCAAGTTTTTTCAATGTAGCACCAGTTGTCTCCGCACTGTGATACCATAGCGGTATTTGCTTTGTATATATTATCCTAATCTGGTCTGTTTCGTCTATAAATTGGTTTTGTTGAATAAGATCATCCATAATTTCTTTATTTGAATATTTTTTTGTTAGGATTATTTTTAACTTTGGATTCTTCATTTTTCCTAATTCAATTATATACTCGTTACCAAGATTTTCTATCATAAGTTGTTTAAGCTTATCTGTTGATTCCCGTGTATCAGATTTTATTACTGTACCTCCTCTTGAAATTCTTTTAACACTCTTTATCCCTGCTTTGCTGGATTTACTTTATTTTGTACTATACTTTTTATTTGGTCACTATTTTAATTGATATTCTGTTATCAAGAGTAATCAGTGGTGTATCAGTGACTTTTAAGTCCCATATGTGTTCTATTGTGCAATTTACTTGCTTT
>WYDF02037885.1:0-12557 GCA_009867245.2 Adranes taylori | reverse complement strand
TATATAAGAATCGTCCATTATGGATGAATTTCATCGTCCTTGGTACCGAATTTCCATTGTCCTGGTATCTTTATAGAACCTTTCACCTTGCTCGTCGCTGACAGCACCCAAATTCTCGGTAGAAAATAATAAATGAGAGTGGAGAAAGTGAGTTTTTAATGACATTCGGGAATCAAGCGATTTGTAGGAGTCTAAAAGTTCATTAACTAGTTGTGTGTAGTTTGGACCCATATTGTTGCCTAAAAATTCCCTCACTACGCTTAGAACCCAAGCTCTCTGGGTTCTGGCGTGGTGAGCGTTTCTATAAAATTAACATCGTCCAGCAATTTTCTAATATATATATATATATATATATATATATATATTTGTATTTGTACCGTGCATCCTCAAAGAATCTTAATTTTAGGTCTTTTAAAAAGACGACGTCCATTTTGATCTATGTTTTCAAGATCCTTTATTTTTTTCTGCTTTGTAGCGTGCACCTCGAAATAATTTTAGATGACGTAACGAATGTTAGATAACGTAGATGACATACCGGTGACTCCTTAGCCCTTAAACTGTGAAATACCTTCGGGATTGTGGGTAGCGGTTAATCTCTCGCCGACAAAAAATTTCACAAGCTTCTTCCGAGTTAACTCCCGTGAAAAAACTACCCACTTAGTTCCCAAAAATAAAAGATAATCAAGTGAAACCAGTTCCTCAATTGCCTGTAGCTCGAGATGCAGCTTCTCTAACAAGGGAGGAACTGAGTCCAATGCCGGTAGCGAGCGCCTGGAGTGGACAGAGGTTGCATCAGGATTAAATGCGCGCCTATGAAATGAGTGAACCCACTAAGAGAGGCTACATGAACATGATACATTCTATCTGACTGGATATGCATCCTGAACACTCAAATATGTCCAAACAGTATCTTCAGAACGACGACGCCTATCTTAAAAGGCAGCACTATCCGCAATTGTGGGAAGATAATGATGAAGACTTAAATAATCCGAACAACATCTGCGCAGAACTGGCCATTGCATAACATGATGCACACGGGTCCATTGAGGATTAGAAGGCAAGACATTGTCATCATTTTTCAAAATTTTTTCCAAAGTCGAAAGATATTACCAGGGTTAGTCGTGAGTAAGGAGAGAGAATCCATACTAATGCTGACTTACTAAGCTTAAATCAAAACGTGTACTAGGCCACTTTAGAATTAGTTCCGGAGGGGAAGAGTCAAAGTGGCCCAAATATGCAGAAATTACTTCATATTAGGAAGAAGCTGGAGGAACAAATTAAAGCGACAGGAGATTGCAAGACTGCAAAGTGTAGTGGATTATATAACTAGTGGGAGAAAATAATCGAAAGATTTCCAAAAATTCGAAAGATCATCAGAAAGATCAGATCTTCACACCACACACGCAATAAAAATATTTTAGTAACTATTAAACCAAAGCACATTGACCAACTTCGAGTGCTATTGCAAGTCAAAAGGAACCTCTGCGGAAAGACAAAATGTATTAGTGACAACTTTATGTTCCGTCACAATTCCTTCATGCTATTTCAGAAGCAACAAGCAAGATATAGGAAATCTGGGAAATCCACCTTCTGCACAAGAGGCTTTTAAAGGCTTCTAAATCCACCTTCTGCACAAGAGGCTTTTAGAGGCTTCTTTTGAAACTTTTAAAAAGATCTTAATGAACACACGGCACCATGTCATGTAGAGACTCTGGCGATGATGTTATTTGATACTTTTGTTCAACGTCACGCCTAAAATCAGGATACTTGTCCGCCTATAACAGTTACCAAAGAGGCCTATAATCAAAGGGATACCTTCCAAGGGTGGCTCCCTTAGTCCTATGTTGATTTGAATTTTACTATTCCCTCTATCCGTAGTTTTACGTCGCTTTAGGGGCGTCCATGTGGAAAACTTAGTTGCCGGATACACATGGATGACTTAAAACTCTAGTTTCCCGGCGAAAAGGAGTTGGCCAACTCCGTAAACATAGTAACCAGGTACACTAAGGACATTTGTATGGCATTTGGATCAGATAAATGCGCAATGGTCCATCTCAGAAAAGGAAGACCGGATATAGAAAGGGCAGATATTCAGCTTGCCGACGGATCAACCTTCTCACACCTCAAGGTTGATGAGAGATACTTGTATCTTGGTATGAGTGAAAGTCATATACATGATGCAGTCAACATCAAAGAAACTCTCAGAAGCAAGCACCATTGACAAAATTTAGCGGTTCGAATTAAGCGGAGCCAACAAAGTTGTCGCCACAAATATGCTTGCTGTGCTGATCTGAAAATCCTTGACGAGCTCAAAATCCTTGACGAGCTCTTATGAAGTCTGTGCATGAACTCAAATTGGCGGCTGTGGGGTCATTTTTATATAAGGCTGCAAGAAAGGCTTCAGAAATCCTCTGGACTATCGTTCTCGACAGATATACGGCCCAATGGTGGTGAAGCAATGAACGTGATTGGAAGCAATGAACGGAATTAGATATCATGGTTGCCAAAAAGGTAGTTCGAAAACCAAAATTGGCAATATATAAACAACTGCATCGGTACAAATTTACGCATGGCCAATTATATAACGTCCTTGCCAAGTTGGTGCTGTCACCACATTTAACAGTTGACTTTCTAAAATCTGTTAGCCTGCGATCTGAGACTGAGGACTTTATTTCTGCTTGCCAAGATGGTGTCATAAAGACGCTTGTCTACCGTAAAAACCTAATCGCCCTAGAGGTGGCAGATACAAACTACCGAGTATGCAAGTCCCAATCAGAGACTCTAATGCATATTCTTTCTGCATGTCCGGTGTACGCTAGAACCGGATACATAACGCCTTAAAAGTGTTGTATTTTCATCTACGTCATTCTTACGACTAGACAAAGAACCCGGTTGCACCCTACGTAGTTAACGCAGTTGAAAATGATGCTGGTCAAATCTTTTGGAATTACGGTTTTTCTACAATCCATCAAATAGCAGCAAACAAACCTGATATATGTTGATAGATTCCGCTAAGCTGGATATGATCCTCATCGAATTTTCTAGCTCCGCTGATAAGAATATTGGGAAACAAGAAAATGAGGCTAAATATCAGTATTTGCTATGCGACTTAAGGAACCAATATCCACACCATTCCGTCAGATTGGTAGTCCTCATCAGTGGAGTCATGAGAGGCGCCAGGTCCTCCCTAATAAACAATATTAAGACTATACTGACTTGAAAGGCCAAAGCTGAAGAATTAGCAAGTCAGATGCAAAAGGCCGCAATTCTGGACACTTATGAATCATAAAAAAATGAGAACATGATTCACATCTTATTGCTATTTTGATCTTCAAAGAAGGCATCTAGACTTCTATACCTTTAACGTCGATTTGAGAGGATATATCGTCGAGGCAATGACCTCCATTGTGTTGTATTTAATTTAAAGCTGTGACCATACAGATGTACAGTAATATATAGTTCATACATAGTTTGTAGTTCGGCGCAACTATAGTATCTTCTGAGTGATTTGTGGGTGTCGATTAAATCTCCTTAGTCGCACCTATTTTTAAGGGATGGCAGTTGCAGAACTTGCAGGCGTTGCTCATAAGTTAATTCCTTTGAAATAGGAACAAGCTTTGTAGCTTGACGATGAATTGTTGAACTGTATGAAATATGGTGACTGTACCGACGATGCTCCATTTGGTGACGAATGTATGTTTTGCATATTCTCAAAAATGCAGTTGGTAAACACTTTAGTACCATAAAAATGAGAGAATTAATTTCCTTTACTAACATTCCAATATGATGATCCCATTTCAAGTTTGCAAATATGGTGATGGTCTATCTCACTTTACCAATGTTATTCCATTTACTTCATAGTCAGTTCTCGGATTTTTACGACGCAAATGATTTACTGTACCGTTATAAGCATTCAAATCCAATTCCCATTGGTTGCACCATTTTCTGATATTAACTAAATCCCTTTGGAATCCATTTGTATCTATTGAAGTTTCGTATATACTATGGCATCATCTGGAATAAGGATATGTTGGGCTTTATAATTTTATTGAGATCAGCAATGAAAACATTAAACAATAAGGGGCCACATGTATTGCATTGGATCAGCCCACTAGGAATCATTACTGCAGATATGAGTTGAACTCTGGGGCCCTATCTTAAAATTTCTGCAAGCGAGTTAAGTAGAAGTCCATTAATTTAATAACAATTTGCTAATAATAAGCCGATAAAACGATTCCTAACCTTCGCTTTTTGTCCATTCATTGAGATTGGAAAGCATATTTGTTGTAGTTGTTCAACATCCAATCATGAATCCGTGTTATGAATCTGCTATAATTTTATGTTATGTACAATGTTCTGATATCTTCTTAGCAATGATAGACTCCATGCACTTGCTAATTAAACAGTTTTTTGGCCACTCCCACTTTTAAAAATTGGTCCTGCAAGTGCTGTCTTCCAGTCTAATGGAATCATACCTTCACATATTGATTTATTCTTAATTGCTGACAGTATTGGTACTAGCGTAGTTATTGTCCTCGTAAGATATATCGCTGAGATGTCGTCTGGTCCCATGGATGTATTCTCTTTTAGTTGATAAGTATATTTAATTATTTCATGGTTACTGATATGTTTAGATGTCTTCATATCTTTAAATAATTTGCAAATTAGTGTTAGTTTCTTTCGTTTCTAAAGAAACAGAATTGATTTTCAATCAGCCTAACTATATTTAATATCGTCAAACAAATTAAATTTACATCAGCTGAAATTGTTTTAGATATCTTTATTTAGAAATCTATTGATGCGTAGAATATTAATAGACAATTATATACGTAATATGTTAAATTATATTTATTTATAAGAACAAAAAATATTTATGAACTGTTTCGTATAAAGTTAAATTTAATAGAGAAGCTATATTTGGTTGGCACTTAAAACATTTTTATTTGGAATATTTCAAATGACAAGTCACCGGTCGCGTTAATACAAAATAAAGATATTATCATGTGTCTCAGTATCTATTTATTTAAATTGGAATATAAAACACAAGTAGTTGCTTTAATGTTCGCTATATATACTTGCTAAGGAAAAAGTTTTTTTTATTGATATTTTCTCTTTATTCTAGCTGGATGTTCTCCTTTAAAACCGTCAGGGCCTGTGGCTTGGTGGTATATACCCAGAACTTCAAAGAACCCCAAAGAAAGGAAGTCTGGAACGGCCAAATCGGGTGATCTTGTGGGGAAATGCAAATCGCGAAAACATGAGGTGAGGTGGCCGGGAAACGCTTGCTGAAGAATGTCCACTATCGCTCATACTGTGTGTGGTGTTGCACCGTCCCGCTGGACTTAGATGATCTGTAAACCAAATTCCTCAATTTGCGGCAGCAAGTAGTCGTTGATCATGGTATTGTAGCACTCACCACTCACAATACCAGTGTTACCGGCATTGTCCCAGAAAAAAACATGGGTCAATAACCTTTCCGTCGCCGTAAACCCCGCACCAAATCCCGCCGTAGACTCCGAATTTTAATGGGATGTAATGGGTTTTCGTGCATTCGACGAGGATTTTTACTGTCCCAGAAGCGAAAATTTTGCCCACAAGGCCCATAGGTGGAAATGCGCCTTGTCGGTTATGATAATTTTCAATAGAAAATCATCCTCATCGCAATCGAGGTTTAGGAGGGCTTGGCTCAAATTTTCACGCGATTAGCGGTCTGCAGGCAATACCCGTTGCACTGTTTGGAGTTCGTATGGGAACATCTTCAGGTTTTTCAGCAAAATTCGCTGCAAAGACCGTCTATTGATGCCCAATTACGTGGCTCGTCATCTGGTTAACAAACATAATCAATAAACAGAACCAATTCTGTGTATTTACCAACAAAGTTAGTGCATTAGGAAATCGAATAATGACTTTTGCGCCACCTTGTATCTGTGACGTGTACGAGTTTACTAGTGAGAACATTTTTGTACCACTCAATGTTCAATGTTTGTTGCTCCAAATAAGTCTCTCTTTCTGGATGCTAATGCTTCACACCACACATAAGATATGATGATCTGTCCTGTTATCCTCCAGACACAGCCTTGGCTATACCTTGGCACTGTGTAGGCTAATTCTCTTCACATGTACCCTTAGAAGTGTGTGTCCTATTAACAGGCCAGTTTTCATTTAGATTTTTTTGCCTCGTTTCAGCAAATCGGAGATTTTAGTCTTACATGACTAAAGCGCTTGCTGTGCTAATTTCCTGCTGATTTTGTCCAGCGTGTTTCTATGTGTTTCTGAATCGTCCAATTTGTTATTGCTGCTCTGATAGAACTAGCAGGTACTTCCAGAACCGGCTTCGAACCAGTGAAGTATATGCTAGATGCTTTCTTTGCTAATGAATGTGCAATTTCGCTACCTACAATGCTCTGCTGCCATATCAGCGTAATTAAGTTGGTCATAGACACAATGTATTGATGCATTCATTGTTAAGGAGATAAAGTGCCTCCTGACTGTCGTTTGCTAAAAAAATTGTTGTTTGTTATATATGCTTTTTATGATTTCTTGTACACGATTGAGAATTGCATACATTTCGGCCTGAAAGACCATGGCAAACATTTTGCATTTAGGTTGTTCTTCGTATATTCTTGCTCCCGTATTTCCAGAAGGTCTTGAACCGTGGAGCAGATTCTACATAGATAGGAAGGTCTTGAGTCTACGATGACCTCATAGTTTCTGTATATGTTGAAGGCTGGAGATAATTTTATCCCCTGTAATTTTAGTGCCTAATTTCTTCGCCAAATTCGGTTTATTAATTTGTAGCCGATGGAGTGCGGCTTGTAACTACATTAAAATAAACCTGAAATTAGTTTGCAATTTATGCTGAAGCTTCATTTCGCGCTGACAAGATATTCCCAGGAAACAAGATTTGAAATTTCTTCATTGTTCAGTCAACTAAAGCAATCTCTTTCGAATGTACTGAAAAAGGATCTTCCCAAAGAAATCCAAGAAAAGAAAACATATTGTTGCCAATTCCCATCGGTTACTAGAAAAGTGACCAAACATCTACCGCTAAAAGTGTCCATGAGCTCTATGTGACAGAAGAAGAGGTTCCTCAGAACTGCAATTTCGTTGATCTCTCAGCACTTGATGTAAGTACCACCTCGTCATCCTCCTCTTCTGTGTGCTCCTCCTGCATAACTTTTAGCTTCTCACGTTGTAGCTTAACAAGTTTTTGTGTTGAATTTGTGGTTCTCTCCTACCTCCATCACAACCTCCTCGTTAATCTCCTAGCGTTTGATTATACGATCCAAGATTCTCTAACGTTTAAATATAATTTCATCTCTCTTCTCGAAGTCTCTATCACTTGTAGTTAGAGAACCGGCTCTGATGAGCAACTGGAGTGGGGCTACGGTCAAGATGGCTGAGTTTTTGCTTTCTACTGGCACCTATATTCTTCTACTAAGAATTTACAGGACGGTTTTAAAAATAATTTACTACATTTATGAGCTTTTTAATTTCATAAATGAGATTGAAATCTGTATAAGCTTACCGGTTATCGGAGAAAGGGGACGGATGGATAAAATGTTTTTATCTTCTTTTTAAACAAGGAGAATTACTGGAAAAAATTAAAATAAACAGGAGGAAACACTTATTTGTAAAGTCTGAAAATAAGCAAAAACTGAGCAACTGGCGAGGATGGGGGGCTACGGGTAAGATGGTGGCGTCTTGGAAATCGAGCAAAGTGCAAACCAGTTTCTTGATATCTATTCGCGTCTATTAAAAATGTAAGGGTCTGTTTTAAAAATAATAGTGTTAACAGTATACAAGGCGGTTTTAAAAATAATAGTGCAAAAAAATTAAAATAAACATTTATCAGAGCCAAAGAAAACCGTGTTTACAGAGTTGTCAATATGATCAAAATTAAGCTTATATTACGCATATTACTTGTTTTATGTAGAAATAAAGTTAAAATGTATTACGAGTTAAAATGTATAACGTGACTCGTTATGGAAGTGCTGCTTTATATGGGTTTTGTAAAAAATGCAATTTTCCAAAAATAAAGGTTGATATAAATTGTCTATAAAATTTGTTTATCCATATGATCACATTAGGCATGAACAGTATCAAATTTTGCATTTATGTTTTCCTTTGTTCTTTACAGATGTTTGACACTGCAAGAAGCCATCGATGTATTTGAAGCAGATGATTCTAATTCAAATACAATGTCAATTCTAATGAAGATTCTAAGGTTGAGGGTGAGGATGGTTTGGTTGATAATTTGAGTGGTCATCAGTTGTGTAGTAAAGCGAACGTCGTTCTAGTAAATCAGTGCATAATAGGAGACTTCGAATGTAACAAAGCATGAAGACTTGTCGGAAACCAATTTAACATTTTCCGAAGCCAATTATATAGAACATCACGAACAAACAGTGTTTCAAATATTTGAAAAAATATTCGACGAGAACATCATAAGCTTGATAACAATCGAATAAAACAGATATTCTTCACAAAAAAAAATCCAAACTTTACATCTGAAGCCAGAAGATCTAAAAGTATTCATCGCTATACTATTTTTTATCTGAGTATAACAATGTACCCGGCAAACGTTTGTCTTGGGTAACACTAAAGATTGGAAAAAGGTTGTAGTTGTAAGTGCCTTGATAAGAGACCGTTTCTTGTATATATGCAACAATTTAATTTCCCCGATAATAATGGAATCAATAAAACGTTTGATAAAACATATTAAAAATCGTGTTCGACGAATATTACATAATTTTTAAGCAGGATTGAGGCTATGCTGTTTAACCATTTTGTACAAATCATATCCGCGGCTGCCATAAGCACACGCTGACCGTAAGATAGATATAGTTTTTTATTGTTAATTATTACTTCGAGTAGAGCGAGGTTCTCAAGTCACATCCGAAGAGCACAATTTCCAAAATGCGTCTAAGGATGCTATATTGCGTGGACATTTTTATATGGAATTCACTGGCGAAAAGTTGCTCCTGACGGATGGGCTGGACAATGGAACTTCGCGTGACCAGAATGATATTACTACTAGAGAATTAGGTAGGCTTTAATTTTGCCCAATAGAAAAGATTCCTTGATCCGTCAAAATTTCTAAAGATCAATGTTGCATTGCCTTTTGTGACGTAAACGTAAGTGGTCGTATTTTCTAAACAGTGGTGGTATTAACTTTACATGGCCAAAAGTTTAGTGAAGCATTGCACTGAAAACGCCATTTGCTAAAATGTGTTGAACTAATATCCAATCAAATTCCTCGAAAGCACTAAAGGGTGAATTTTTATAATGTTATTTTATATTAATATTATTATTATTTGGTAATTCCTTATTACTCAATAGATTTGTTGATTGGTATATTATATTCGAAGAATTGATTTAGATTTGATTAGTCAATTTATATTACATTAGAGACTTGCTCATTGAATTGGTACATTATTAGGGAATTACTTATTGCAACTGTTAATTAATTGAATTAATGGTAATCCGGTTTCAAGAAGATCTAGACATTGATAAGAGCCTTGATACTTTACAATGGACGACACAATTACAAACAATACTTACGCATTAAATTTGGGTATAAGGTATGGTCGCTATATACTTCAACTGCCTACTTAATTATTTTTAAAGTGTAGCAAGCTCGTAATTCAAACTGCAACAACGAATACGACGTAAAATATGGGAAGACAGTTGCACCTTTAGTGCAAATGTTGGACGAACTTCCTGATACCATAATCCATTTACCTTGTAAATTATATTTTGATAATTTATTTACTGCCATGAGTTTACTTAGTCACCTGCAGGAACGAATATATGGTGCTACAGGTACTACCCGCGAAAATCGGATTTTAAAGACTGTCCGATGTCAACAAATAAAAAATGAATGTAGGGGTCCGTATGAAAATCGGAAATGCGAGGAAAATATAATCATTACGAAATCTACTTGTCATAGGGTGGAGCCACTTTCTAAAATTTCCTGCTATTGCCACCTGCAAAAAATTTCACGTACCTCAACCGTCATTGATATCAAAATAAAATGGGATGAACTGACAGAATAGACGAGAACATCAGGTCGACCATTAGTATCAAAATTTGCCAGTATTTCTTCTAGGGTCTCGGATGACGTACGTTTAAATCAAAGGGGCCATTTGATGTCATCTTGCAAGAGACGTCTATATGCTGCTGCAAATTACTCCAGCACGGTGCGTACTGATTGTAAAAAATGCAAAGTAGGATTATGCTTGGATTGTGTTGTTCCATTCCATCAGGGCCAGATTAAACTGTTTAGATGCTCTACGCACGTAAGACTTTGGTGCCCTATATATAATAAACCACATACGAGAAATTTTATCCATCGAAATTAAACAAAAGTAACTGTAAGAAAGAAAATAATATTTATTTTTATTTACTTTCTCTTAAAAAATTCCTCCTGTTTTCTGCTGGAGGAAACTTCCTTCTCTTCATTTCTGAAAAAAAAAATCTCTCCTGCTTGTTTTAAATGCAAGGCCTTTGATCCTTGAGCTAATCTCAGAGCTCAGAGCTAATCTTACGTAACACATCTTCTTCTATACTTAACAGAGATAAGGCGTCCAGCCTGCGTTGTTGCGTAGGTTTTCTGTTGGAATTTTTAATATCCTTCAACTGAGGAAATGAGCGTTTAGCTGAAGAATTTATTACCATTAATGTTAAAAATATGAGGAAACCAATGTCTACATTTGGAAAGGCACACTCAATGTTATCTTCTACAAGTATTTTATAAAGTTCAGCATGACTGAATCTTGTTTTTACATTTTTTGTTTCAATGAATTCATGGCCTGAATATGCATGTAATTGCTGAAACTCAACTGAGAACTTACTGTTGAAATCCTCGGGGTAAGCATCAATAAACTTTTGACAGCGCTTAGCATACCTTTCAGTGTTAACAGATGAAGTTACATTAAGTGGTACTGGTACATGTGGGACGTGGTACATGTGGTAGTGGTACATCATTTAGCAAAGAAAATGTCTCTGCTATTTGTCTCCTCTTTTTTTCATCTGACTTTCAAGTATGTCAACAATTGGCAGCATGTTCGTCATTGGCTACCTTCTTTCTGATACGTTTGCGAGTTGCCTTGTAATAAACATCCGATAGCATTTCCTTTACAGCTACTTCGTCATGTAGCAATTTATTAAATACACAGCTGGTTAACTTATGATACAGATCTGCACATGTTTTAAGTCCACTAAGTCAACATTTTTATTTTGCATAGCTTGACTTACTCTTAGAAAATTCTGCAAAATTTCATTAAGAAAATTTAGCATGAAAACGAATTCTCGGCTCTTGCATTTTATCAGGAAGAATTCAAAATTGCTGCTGTTGCCACAGCATATGTCTCCCATCTGCTACCAGAGAGGGATTTTAAGGATTTTGATTAGGTGGTTTTCGAAGTGTATATTATGATCTGTGGTGCCCCTCTTCCCTTGATGCCCAAAGCACGTGCTTATATTGCTTAATGGTTAATCCAACCCTGCATCCCATACGGCATAATTTATATAAAATTACCAAATAAAGTAATGCGATTAGTTGAATTTACAAGATCACATGATATTATTTACTCATAAGTTTGTGCTTACGAACGCGTTTTGCGTGATCATCTGATCACACGTTATAGCGAGAAACAAACGTAAAATGATTTTAAATTTAACAATATATTCTATCCTTTTATGGCAAGAAGAATATAAATTTTCAGTCAAATTTGAATAAATTAAAATAAACTTAATTCCGGTGGTATAGTTAATAAATTATTCCCATTACTTTTTCTCCATAGTGTATATTTACATATGAATGTGGATCAGTTGTGTGACCTAGCCACAACTTTGCTGTATTTTATGTGTGTATGTTTTTCACCATTTCCTGTTAAGAATATCTGAATATGTATCGGTTACGTCACAATCTAAAGAAAGACACGATCGCCAAAGCAAAAACACTAACAAGTACAACAAACAGATACTGCATAATTTCCCTATTACAATTTGTTTTTCCATTCATTTGCTTCATACATACGCATGCAGGTGCCTTAAGATTGCATAATATTTACGTTATCTGGATTTTAATTTCATTGCTTTTAAGTAACTAATTTGAGTTACAAGTGACAAATAGCTAGATAATCCTTAATCCTCAAGGTATAAATATAATCCTCAATGGTGATTCACGCAGCTCATCGAGCAATTATAATTACTTTAATAATTAAACAATTGTTTGGTACTTCCTTATTTTCTTCACATGTTTGCGACCGGTTTCGCCAATTATAACAAAGCCATAATCAGGCAATATTTTGTTGATCTGTATTTTGTTTCAGGATATGATGTAGAACGTTTCATTTTTATTTAGTATAGGATGTTGACCATTTCATCTAAACTGTCCGTTAAAAATAAAAACGATTGTTAAACATAAAACGTTCAACATCTTGAATCAAAATACAGATCTAACAAAATATTGCTATTTCTCTCCTCACTTCTTGCACACTCAATTCCATCACCTCACCTTCATCACCATCTCTTACCCACCCAATTCGTTC
>WYDF02037874.1:940-12558 GCA_009867245.2 Adranes taylori | reverse complement strand
CACTCTCACTTAACATATGCGATTCTTACCTGGGGTCAATGTGCCTCCAGACATCACCTATTTCGCTTACAACGTAGAGCTATTCGGATCTTAGCAAACTTACCATATCGTCAAGATTGTAGAGAGGTCTTCAAAAATCTGAATACCTTAACTGTACCTAGTAATATATATGGGAGTGTCTCTTGTTTATAAAAAAGCAAGAAACGACTCATGCGACAAGAGAAGTTATACACAATCACAACATTAGATTTAAGGAAGACATCTGCATAGACTTCTCTAGACTATCCAAATCACAATGCTCTCCAGGATATATTGCAAAAAAAAACTATTTAATTATCTTCCGTGGAATATCCGTTGGTTACCCTTTCAATCATTTAAATATAAAATCAAAAGTTTCCTCATAAATATAGTGTTTTACGATATTTTTGATTTTTTTTAAATTCTAAAATCACATGAATGTGTAGTATTTGAGTATGTACTGTGTGTATAGATAGATCCGATATTACTCATATTAATTATAATCTATTAACTAATTACTATAATTTACTATATAATCTGCATAACAAATTACAGTTTATTATTATTTCAGTATATTATGTTGGCGTATGGAACAACTACTTGTTGATCTAATATGAACAAATTATCTTTATCTTATCTTATCTTATTCCATATGTTTACTTCAAATCACTGCAAACGTTTCGTTTTT
Source organism: Adranes taylori (assembly GCA_009867245.2). Classification (NCBI taxonomy): domain Eukaryota; kingdom Metazoa; phylum Arthropoda; class Insecta; order Coleoptera; family Staphylinidae; genus Adranes; species Adranes taylori. The sequence continues at coordinate 11,852 of WYDF02037874.1, read as the reverse complement.
GGATTCAACAGTTTCATCAGCCAAATTGATTGCCATCTTCAGGAGCTTACTACTGAAGAAAAAGCAATTATTTCGACTTGGATAAGAGATCTTTGGAGGATATGAAGTTTATTAATTACTTTATTGCTGATTTAAAAAAGAATGTTGGTGTTTGGAATACTATCTTTTGTCTACTGAATATACATATTCCAAAGCGCGGCAAAGTCTTATTGATCAATTCAATGGCTACTATAACGAAATTGATTACCCTGCAAGGGCTTACAACTGAAGAATATGCTCGTCTTTCGACTTGTATATGGAATCTCTGAGAGTTACGAAATCTGAATAGTTTATTGAATAATTGTACTTTATTCTGGAGGAAAGAAAGCATTTTGGGGTTTGAAATACTGTTTCTTTAATAAGAATGATTCTTTAAACATGTTTGGACAATCCGATAAATAACTAAAAATTGAAGCCCCACTTTGAAAAAGAGCTAAAGGAAATCCAACCTCAAAATTCCAAACCTTACTAATTCTTCGCCATACTATGCCCTTAACTATAGTATGGCGAAGAATCTCTCTGTGAGGTATCTAAACCAACTTGTGCATAGATACGACAGTGTTTCTTTTCCTTCAATCGCTCTCTTTATGCTGCTCCGCTCAGCAGTATTGAATGCATTTTTAACATCCAGAAAAACCAACGCACATAGATCTCTTTTGTGTCTCTTGCCAGCTTGAGCTGTTCTTCCTGCTTCTATGGCAGGTTCTACTGTAGATCGCCCTTCTCGAAAGCCGTACTGGAAGTTATGTAAACCGTCAACTTTCTTTAAGTGCTCCTGCAGCCTTTACAATATTAGACGTTCCAGCAGCTTTGCTAGTTCGTCTAAAAGGCATATTGGTCTGTATGGGCCTGTACCTTTTTCATTTGGATCAGTACACGTTTTGCTTCTTTCCATGCTTTTGGGAATGTTCCCGCTAGCAGTATACTATTGAATACATACAGGAGCACTGATGGATTAACCTCCACTAGCAGTTTAATCACATGACCCAGAATTCCATCAGGGACAGATGCTTTGGCGTCCTTTATTTTGGCGGTTTCTAAAAATGGAATGAGCCTATTGTCATCAGTGCTACTCCTTTCTGCAAACAACTTCCCTATAATTCCGTCGATATTTTCTGGTGGAACGCACCTCTTGTGGGACTACCTTGTAGGGTAGTCCCCATGGATCTTCCTCTATAGCCATCTGAAGTTCTCTCCAGCACCTGTCCTGGGTTTGCTTAATAGTAGGGCCTAGGATATTGCGTGCTTTCTTAGCATTTTTGCATTCAGCTTCTGCAGTGTTAGGTCCATGGCGTTTAAATATGCGCTGCTATTTGCACCTATCTGCATCGGCCGCTCTACGTAGCTTAGCTATCTGCGGCTTGCATTTTCCTCGCTCTTTGCTGAAGAAATATATTGCGGTCACAACATTGCGTATAAGTTGGCGGCTCATATCGGCTACCGTACCTTGGATTTGGTCACTTTTAATCATTCTATCGAGATTTACTTCCTTTAGGGCCCACGCGTAGAATTTCTGTCCACCAATTACTGATCAGCTAAACAAGGAGTACAAATCTCATTCTTTAGCTGGTCTGGTGAAAACTACATACGATATTATTTCATGTTTAGTGATACAAAAAATTAATTTTATCACATATAAATACTTGAATCAACTTGCCGCGATCTCTTCAAGTATATCTTTTTCTATTCCATTGCGTGTGCGAATCTTGGTTCCTTTTTCATCCTTCATCATCTTCTATTTTTCTCATTTTAATTCCGTTTTCTGTTTCTACACACAGATTGATAAATGTAGCCTCCATCCGATAATGAACGGTTTTTGATTTTCTGATTGATGTCACACTTTGCTTAACGAGGAGAATTTTCATATAATTGACCATTTATAATGTAAATTTTTTTTAATAATAGGCGTGTCGTATTATATTAATCACACCGAATACAGGTATGATGATGTCATTGTTGGTATCATAAAGATTCATCTAATAAATATAGCGTAACGAAATGTTTTATTAAAAAGTCTTCAGAATTTGATTGATCGAAATATACTTTAATAAGTTATTTGGTACATATCAAGTTTAATGTCTGAATTATTAAAATACGTGGTAAACTTTAATACAACACGAACAGAGAATTCTAGAAACCTATTGATCACGTAAGATTCGGGACATGCTAACCCGGCTGGTATAGCTTTCATCTTAAATTTTTTTTAAATATAGAGAAATTAATTTTAAACACATAAATTTAAAAAATACTTTGACATTAAATTGATGATCAATCTCAGCAAAATGCAAGTTAACTTAATATTTTGAGCTTCAAAAATCGCCACGTACAGCATCGTACGTGGATATAAAGCAGCCAAGGATCGTCTCAACGGAAATGCATACTTTTATTGGCATAAAAAAAACATACAAATTACATTTCAAAAAAAAAAAACATACAATTATATTTCTTCATTCTTTCCTTTCTTTTTCTATCGTTTCTACTTTGCTCACTCTTTTTTTCTGTCTCCTGGAAGAGAGGAGAAGGAAGCCAGGAAGCTTACCCATCAAAAAACAATTGATCTAAAACAAAAATGGTGGACTAAAGAAAAACCATTAACTTTTTTCCACATCATCCACCCTCTCTTCTAGATTCTTCTTTTTTTCAATTTCCCCGCTTTATATCCTCAAGGGTTATCTTATTCCTAATTTTTTCAACTCTTCTTCCTTCTCCCATCCTCACCTAAACACCCTCTTCCCAAAAATCCCCTTCCTTTTTTAACCATGCATGAATAAAGAGAAAAGAGATCACATTTACTTATATAAAACATTTCTTAATTTTTTTCTTTTATTTTTTGTCCCTTACTCACTCCATTTTTTCATTCTTTCTAGTTTCATGCTTCTCTTCTCAATACTCATTATCCCTATTTTCTTTGCTTCTGGTGCCAGATATACCCTCCAATAAATTATGTAAGTTTTTCAAAAAGAATTCCGATGTAAAATGGAATACGATGTTGCCACTTCTTTATTGAAAGTTTATACATCTTTTGCGATATTTCTGTAAGAGTTGCAGATAAAAGATTCGAGCAAACTTTGTTACATAGTGCTTAAAGAATGCTTCTCTTATTATTTCAAACAATGCTTGGTTAAGTAAGAACTTGATTTTACCACGAAGAAAAAATGGAAAGCTTCGAAGTGTATGTTGCATTGAGTTCTGTTAAATAATTAATTCTTCAAACAAGAAAATGTTGAGAACATAACTAAACATTTAATATTCTTCTTGATAAAAAAAAACACACAAATGAAAGTGGACACCTTCCAAACAAAGTTGGCTATTTATTCAAATATAGACACCACGGAATAAATTCTCAATTGTTTTATCTAGAAAATGTTGTCTCATTTGTTTTATTGAAAATCTTATATTGATATGACTTGTTTTACGATCCAGTTTTATGTATATTGAAATTACAACACCATACCATTTGAGAATACACCGCCTCGCATTACAATAAGAATGAGTCGAATGGAATAATACTCATAACACGCTCAAACAGCTTTCTTTATAAGTTGAATATTTGCTTCATATTGATGATTATATTGATGCCCATATTGTGCAAAGTATTACCATCAGGGTGATCGAGTGATAATTACATATTCGCATATGTATTAACATACTTATAACGGTTGTAAAATCGTACGTAGAAAGGGTTTAAAGCTACTACGTTTAATTAATGTATAATTACTTTAAAAATGTTTATTACTAACTGCCTTACGATCTCTCTAAAGTCTAACTAAACTATCGGCTTTGAGAGGCAAACTGGCCAATACAATGACCACTATGATGGCTTTGTTGGCTCCACACATTGGCCTTCAACAGATGTGTTGTGGCTCTTTAATATGTGGAGAAAAACCCTCCTCTAACCCATTCTTTACCATCACCATTTCCATCTTCTAACACCATCAGTCGCAAAAGTAAATCGACTATAGTGAATTCTTTGTCTACAGAATGGTGATGCGTGATGGCTACTATTTTGTCCAACAATATTATTTTGATTACGGATCACATCTATGATATCCATGAACGCTAGAAAAAGCTTCGAAAAAGCTCGCCTAAGCAAAACTTTAAGAATCCCTGTATTATATGGACAGAAGTACATCGGAAAAAGGTATTGTGAATCAGCATAGTGTGTTAAATCAAGTGGACAAATAAGATCTACCTTTCCAAGACGTAATAAGTGCAATTTTATCAATTTCTTCTTGTAGGATGTTCCCCCACATCAATCGCGACAAAATCATCAAGGTGATTCAAAATGTTGTCCATAGTACTTGATTGTAGATGACCGTGAGAAGTACACACTTACACCTCTCCAAAATCATCTCTACTTAATCTTAATTTGGCAGTTTCGGAGATTTTTAACTTCATGGTATATTGAGATTATTGCGCGCTATAATTCGCTAATCATGAAAACCTCTATCCCCAGGATCAGAGAAGGATTGCCATGATTCGCACTAAATCCATGGGCACTACACTGCTTTACATCGCCGATTTTATTTCTCCACTAAACTAAAATCTCTGTCACAAGCCAAGAATGTATGTCCCTTTACAGGAAATTTGTATTCAATTTCAGCAAATGTTCCTTTGGTCAGTAAGGTGAGGTACATTGCTAACACTATCTGGCTTTTATTCATCAAAAATGTTTACACGCAGTGGGACACCTCGATTGAACCACGATCTCCCAGGATTTCTGTCCAAAAACACATTACACCGTTTTCCATTTCAGAATCATGTATTCCTAAATTGCAATATGAGAGCTGTTTGGAATAATACATTTCTGAGTGTGTAAGCTGTGATATATACATATGCTGTTGCATATCGTAGCTAATCACATAAGCATCAGATTTTTTTGCGTATTGGATGTCCTTCATTGCTACTACTTCTAATCGTCTCTGATGAAATTCCAGATTTGATTATAACACTGCCTAGAAACAGGAGGTTTAGCATAGTTTTGGCAGTATTTCTCTATAAATGCTGGGTACATTCTTGAAATATTCAGGTAATATTCAGGTATTATAATGGCCTATTTCAGATGGAAACGACGAAATGTGCTCAATAATCTATTTACGCCATTAATTTATTTTTGTTGCACTTCTTGCGTTATTGAGATTTTGGAGGCACTGATCCACTTTGACGATTTTTTAGCCCTTTTCTTTGCCCTAACTTTGTCGCATTCCAGCGTTCCACCGCGACTGATGCCGCAGCAACTGCAATGCTATTTCTAACTGCCACGGTACTTACAACGTTTTGAGTTTTATGAGTGAATTTACACGTGATTGGTATCATGTAAATGAGGAGGAGAGGGGGGGGGGATACCTTAGTGGAAACCATAAAACGTGGCACATACAACCTAACCATGCCATAAACCTATAAAAGGCCACTGTCAATGGAATGACAGGCCTCAAATATTGATTATTTTACACGAGGCAGTAAACAGATGGTTGTACAATGAGCTAGTTTTGTTAGGAATTGATATTAAAAATAGTTTTCTTGACTATCCTATAAACATGTCAACAAAATTTTATGACGCTTAAATTGAGAAAAGGCTCTTAGAAAATGGTATTATTAATATTATTTAAATGAATTTCCCGTAGGAAAATCTCTAACTGGAAATACAAAAAAAAATTACTTAACAATGATTAAGATTTTGAACATTATATGAAAAGTAATTATTAAAAGGATTGAAAACATCAGGTATTCCATGCAGCTGTAGATTGCCATCTCATCCCCATTGAAGTGATATGGACAAGAATTAAAAACGAATCAAGACCAAAAATTGCATGCATGGGCCTACCACCAGAGCTTTTATATTGTGGAAATTAAAAGTTTTACTCTATGCTATGTGAATTAGAAGATGATCTGTTTGATATTGATCATTATACCTTATAACTAGTTTTCTAGATCATTATACTGTAACCTGTTCCCTTGGAGGAACAACAGTTACCCTAGCTGACGATGTTTTGCCGCGGCTAGGACGGGATCAACGAAAACATCTAGTCAATCTGCTCAAGCCCTTACTTGGAAGGATGCGTCCGTTGCTGACTTCGATGGGCGCCAGAGACTTTTACCTAAATGTCGGATAAAAATAGGGTGGGGAGTGCATACAAAGAATTAACTACAGGTAACAATAATAAAGCCACCACTTTATTTAAAAATTATTAATAACAATAACAATGAACTTCGTGCCAGTAATAGTTCCAATATAAGACACAAGTAACTTAGTTGATGATTTTTGTTTTTACATACTCAGGTGCACAAAAAACGGCCGCTTTAAAATGTTAACAAATTTTGATCTTAAATAACATTTTCATTTTTGGCCCGCTTTTGATGATTTTTTGGACAAGTAGAAGTAAAATCATCCCAGATTAATACGCATCTTTAAGATTTCCGAATAAGACTAGATTTATACACATTATACGAGGAAAAACAAAATTCTGATTCTATCCTCTATATTTAAAACACCCTGTGGTGAAATACGGCTTTTGGATGTCACTCAGAAGTATTCTGTATGCAATATTGATTTATTCCCAACACATTGTTTTTTGATTCATTTTGATTTCTTGATTCGTTTCGAAGTTCTGCATTATTGATTAAAACATTGCGTTTTCTTTCTTTGACTGTTCTTTAATTTTGACAATAATTACGCTACAATTAACAATTAAACGATAACATAAAGAGCGAACGGTTAAATAAGAAAACAATAAACCAATTTGTTAATATCGGGTATTGCCCCCTCTGGCTTGGACCATGGCTTCCATTCTCCGAGACATTCCACGAATTAGCGTTCGAATATACTCCTAGGTCATGTTACTCCACTCCTCTATAAACAAATCTCGAAGTTTATTTTTGGTAGTAGGTGGTCTTTCGCGACTTCTTACACGTCTACCTAGGTAGTCTGACACGTGCTCAATAGGATTTCCATCCGGAGTGCATGCTGGCCAATTTAATTTCTCCATTCCAACTTCAATTAGGTATTCTGTAACACACCTGGCGAAATGTGGTCTTGCATTGTCTTACATTGTCAGAATGAATAAAAAATGTTCTCAAACTGACATTATGAAACTAAAACAGCTGTCAAACAATAAATATAGTGATAAGAGTACGAAGTTTACAAGGCAATCTTGATTGTTGCATATGTTAAAATTAGAGAACAGGCAAAGAAAGAAAACGCAATGTTTTAATCAATAATCCATAACTTTGAAACGAATCAAGATATCAGAATGAATTAAAAAACAATATGTAGGGAATGAATCAAGCTTGCATGCAGGATAGTTCTAAGTGACATCCAAAAGGTGTATTTCACCACAGTGTGTCTTAAACCTAGATGATAGAAACATAATTTTGTTTTTCCTCGTATAGTGTATATAAATCCAGCCTTATTCGGAAATCGGAGCAATGTGTATTAATCTAGGAAGATTTTACTTCTACTTGTCCAAAAAAATCATCAAAATCGGGTAAAAAATGTGAAAGTTATTAGAGTTAATTTGTTAACATTTTAAAGCGCCCGTTTTTTGTGCACCTGAGTGTAGTATTAAGTTAAAATATCATAGTAAATGCTACAGATTTAAGTGATAATTTCATGGTATCCACAATTTGAGAGTGTATTAATTATTTATTTTTCTTGTTTTATTGCTAATTAATTTACGTGACAATGTGATTGTATACACAATTAACTACAAAATTAGCTTCAGCTGTATTAGGACAAGGCCCACTGTTAAAATTTATTATATACAAATATAAGATCGGTTTATTATACCCCTCGACTAATTAATGAATATCCTAATCACCAATTAATCAAATTTGTACAATGGATATTTACACTGTCCAAGCCAATTGGCTAATATTTACAAGTCTCCACACCACATGTTTATTGCTCCACACCACCTACGGAGGTGGTAAATAAAATATTGTTATTAAAAAATTTCAACAATTCACAAACACATTAAAATGGTGGCTGCAACACTCAACATAATTAAACCGGTGGAACGTTCCAGGCCTTTACAAACCGTGGATCATTGAGACTCAGCCGTCAGCTCTCAATGACCCAGGGTTAGGATTAATTAAATTTTAAACGGGCAACTATTAAGCAAATTAACGGTAACCAATTAACATTTATACACCTATGTTTTTTTTTTACATGTTCGCACAAAAAATTAGTGGGCATGCCCAGAAAGCGCTGATTGAAAGACGTGGAGGAGTACCTGGAAAACATGCGCGTTAGAGATTGAAGACGATGGGCGATGGATCGAAATGCCTGGCGAGGGGCGTTGTGGAGGGGGCTCGAGCTCTTGTAACACCATTGGGTAAATGATTAATGCATAAGAGACTAATGCATGACGGTGACTAATTAAACCAGCGGATGTAAACTAGTTTACAGCTGGCGTTCGCATTTCATATCATAACTAGACGTATTTCTACCAAATGGAGTAGAAAACAATAAAGATTACTTCACAAGCGTTTTTTAAATGACAATTTCAGGATAGTTATTTGATAGAATGTATGAACCTGGAAACCGGACAAAATAAGCAGTATCATTTTTTCATTAACTGCTTATTCTCTATATTCTTTGTCACCTGATACAATTCGTACATCATGGTATAAATTCAGGTGTCGAATTATAATCCAATTTCAATTTTATTGAAAACGTCAGGTGAACCATATTAAACACATAGAGATCCATTCACGTTGTACAACCATCCCCTCGTTCACAATTACTCAAGAAGAAAATGGAAATAAAAGAGATCAGTAAGTGTGTCGTGATGTTTAATCAAATTGGCGAATACCACCCACGAAGTTTTCTTTCGTCGAACGTTTTGACTTTAGCTATCGATATCTAATAACAACTATAAGTGCTGCTAGCACCTTTGCATTTTATTCGACTGTTTGTCCTAACAACGATGCATTGTTTGCTCGCATTATGTGCTTTTGTTGATATTATCGACGCTTTTTTTATGTGTGTGTGTGTGTAACGCATTCTAATCAACACAATTGTACTCTATAAATTTTCTACATTTAACGTATCCATCCATAAACAAACTCTATTTGCGTAGATGAATTTACACGCTTCTAGTTTTAAATTTTTTTATCCCTATTTATGAAACATATATTTAATTTTAGTGAACATTTATTTCAATATATTTCACTTTAAGTTATTTTTAATGTTTACTTAATGTTTAGGTTAGTTAGTTACAGTTTCAATTTACTGAAGTTAATCTCTGTAAAATATTTCAATGACTGAATTTCAGATATGCATCCCATCTATCATTATAGATTGTGTTTCGTCGGCTGTACCTCCTTTCGTCGGCAGCCAATTTATATATCCTACACTAGCGGACCCGGCAAACGTTGTTTTGCCCCCCCCCCTCCGCTACCTACCCACCGGGTACCCATATTTGTCAACGGCGCGAACAGGATTGCTGTCCGCACTACCGTGGCCTGTGGCCTCGGCTTTTCCGCGACCATCGAAACGACCCAATAGCCGGGCTTGCGGCCGCGGCTTCGCCGCGACTAGCGACATGGTCTAGTTGCCACAGCTTTGCGTCGGCCAGCGGCATTGTTTCATTGCCACGGTATATTCTAATCCTCCGGCCGCGGCAATCCCGGTGTGTCCTGAAGCGAGCTACACAAAAGTGAATAGCATAAAAATATGCTATTCACTTTTTTGCTATTCACAACGGCGCGAACAGGACTGCTATCCGCACTACTGTGGCCTGTGGCCGCGGCTTTGCCACGACCAGCGAAATGACCCAATAGCCAGGGCTTACGGCGACCAGCGATATCAACTCTAAAATCGGAGATACAATAGCAGATTATCACATCCGCACGGTAATAGGACAATATGGCCTTGGCACATGAAATGAAAGAGGAGAACGTCTTACTCAATTCTGTGTTGATAATGTTCTCAATGTTCCAACAACCAAAGAGAAGGCTATATACGCCCAATGGGATTCACAGAAACCAAATCGACTTTACTCTCGTTAGAAAAAGATGACGTACATCACTGAGATCAGCCAAAACACTACCAGATGCAGACTGTAGTTCAGATCATCAATTACTTATGTTCATTCTATGTGTCAAACTTAAAGCGCCAAAACGAACAACAGAAAGGAGGTTATCAACTGTAAGTAACCCATTACCTTCTGTAGAAAATCTAGACGTCTCCATTCAGACTGATGCTGTCGTACCTATGTGGAACCTTTCTGTGGCGCAAATTTAAGGCTCTGATTCAACAAACGGCCACTCAACTTCAGCTAAGCAAAGATGGATCTCCGAAAATGCTCTCTCATTAGTTGATAAAAGAAGCCAATGGCAAGAGGACTCAACGATAAAAGCAAGAGGACTCAACGATCCAGAGATATGTGGGCGATATGCAGAACTCTCAAGAACTATTTAAAGGGAATTCCGCCGAAACAAGAATAACTATCTTAACAAAGTCTGTTCAGAGATTGAAGCTGACGCCCTTGAGAGATTGAAGCTGACGCCCAACTGCCGAAACAAGTAATCTCTTTAAGAAAATCTGACAAATAACCCGTAAATCACATAGAACATGGGCCATTAACAACAAAGAGGATCAACTGGTGACCGAAATATCGAAAGTGGATGAAGTCGAGAGAATAATGCGAAAATATATGTAGTGATCATACTTACTCACCTGAAAATGTTGACTCTACTGGCGGCGAGCTCTAACAAATAGATCTAACAAATAAGATCTAACAAATATCTAACAAGATCTAACAAGATCTAACAAGATCTAACAAGAAAATCTAACAAATAACCCGTAAATCACATAGAACATGGGCCATTAACAACAAAGAGGATCAACTGGTGACCGAAATATCGAAAG
>WYDF02037863.1:0-12561 GCA_009867245.2 Adranes taylori | reverse complement strand
CTTAAATTAATTATTTAAATATATAAATAAATATGCTTAGACAATAAAAGTATATTGAAAGGAAATAAATATGAACCTGCGTTACAACGTAATATATCAAAAATAACAGTTATGAAGATCAAATAAAATATAAACTATGAAAAAGCAACAAATCACATTTCAAACTAAACTACAAATACAAAGTTAATGGTAATAATGAACAGGTGAATGGTGATCAGCGTAATTATGAAATTGCGTGTCCAGAATATGTAACATGCGCGTTAAAGCCGTTATGCTTGTCGGCCGTGTAATGAACAGTTCTAATTCTGCCATCAGGCTGTACTAAGAAGTAAGATCCATGAACAGAGTCGCCATCACGATGTTCCTCGGCCGATTTGATGTCATGAGTATGAGTATCTTTGACGCCGTATTTATATTGATATTTGGGATGGTGCTGAAAGTTGTACAGATTAATTATTTCTACCAATTAAAGTTCAAAAAAATTTAAATTTTGATATGAGTTATTTGAAATCTATCTGTTTCTAAACAATCAATAACACAAGTTAAATTGGTATGTTTCAATACGTTCTACGTATGATCGTAGCTGCGGAGTTTATATATTAATAAATACTAAATATTAATAATTTACATAAGAATAATGTTGCTCGTGATGAATGGGTTCTATATGGTTGTACGTATGTGTCGGTAGATGGTGATGTTCATGGAGCACTACATTATGAACGGAAGCATATGATGTACCATGGTGGTGATCAATTGAGATTGTGACCGCAAATAAAGCTGATAAAACTGCAATCTAAAATTTATAAATATTATAATTAACAGAATATAAGCTACATAATCAATTCAAATACTTCTGTAAATCATGATTACAATAGAATACTGAAATTAAAATAAATACATCAAGCAAGACATGTAATTTACTTTTATGCATGAATGAGATTATTGTTCATATGAATAAATAAAGTGGATCAACAAAAGTTAAACATATTATGCTTATATATAACTGAGTAATGGAGGAAGTTCTCACGCTAGCATGAAAGAAGTGGTAGACAGTAACGTGAAAAGTCTAATTTGAACTTTTGGAAATATAAACAGATTTAATTCGTGAAACACAACTAGGTGTACGTTTGGAGTACCATGAAAAAGGGGAAAGGCGCCATTTATGTGATAGACACCTAATATGGAATAATGGAAAATCTGGACGACAACTAGAGCCGCGATCAATGTGATGGAAATGGTGCCTTATAATGACCAATATTAGTTTGAATCATTGGCATTTTATTAAATAATTATCTCTCGGTCTTTAGATACCGTCGACAAAAGGAAAACAGAAAAAAGTTGACCAGAGCTTGATTTCAGTTGTAAATGCAATGAGAGACAAAAGAATGGGGTTTTTAATAGCATTCGGAATGTATGTTAAAGACGAAACATAAACTAAAGGGCTACTTCAAACAGCTGGTGGTAGGAAACCTGCCCTTCCAATCGAGGCAGTATGAATCAATTTCATACTGCCTCGAAATTGACGTATACATTATGGATTGTCAGTTGGATGTGAGAAATGGACTTCCTTAGTCTATTGGCATGGAAAAAAGCAGCAGGAAAGAAATGGCTAACTTATTCCTAAACAGTCGTACATAGTTGTCTTTAAGAAGATCTGAAGATATGTCAAAAGCCAGGGCCAAACTTTCCTTGGAGAGTGTTTATAGACTTGTCGGCATTTACAGATTTTTGTTTAACCATTGTGCCACACAATAAAAGCAAGTTCCTCTCACTAAGAAAACAAGTGAATGCTCTGATCTGTGCAGAAAGAGGCACATGACGGTGGTATATAAACCCCTGTGACTTATGTAATTATTTTTTGAATTTACTAGGAAAAGCAAAACCTTCAGTCTTTGGAGCCACACTTGGCTCGAAGTATGAGTGCAACCCCTCCGGCTTGATTCAAATTGATAATTGTATCCAGTGGCTGACTCATTTTATAGAACATACCAAACCCTCAGTGTTGGATCTCGTCCGCCTGGCTTGGCGGTCGTTTTAGTCACACTAAAAACAACAATGTCACTGACCTAGCAAGACTAAATCATGTTTCCACTATGTTCTTTATCCGCACGATATGGCATTTATGGGCTCTACGCTTAGGAAATAGAAAATTTTCTCAGAAACAGTCCGGGGCAAGTGGTATCAAGCAAAATGATTTGCGAATTATTTGGCTCTGATTATTCAAGGGCAGCGAAGACATCGAAAAACTCTTTCACAAAACATGGCCTTTACCCGTGTAATAGGTATGCAGTCCAATACTATGATATTTTTTTATCAAAAGCATCTAGTAGTGATAACAACAGCACTAGATCGGTTGAAGAGTCACCCTTTTCAGAGAATCATTTGGTGCTTAATCCTGATGTATACTACTAGTGTCAGGAATCCCGCAATGACTCCTGAGGACATATATTTTGTTTAAAGAGCTAAGGAACCCAGCAACGGAGAAATAACGCGGAGAAACAGTGCAGGTTTTGTGAATGCTAAATTTCAAGCGATAAAGGAGCGGAAAAATGGACAACATGTGGGGAAATTAAAAATAAAATATTAATTTGTGGGATTTGTACAAATACCTTATTGATTTATTTTGCTACCTAGTTTGTTTTCTACTTTCTTAATATTGTTAATTGTTTCATCGCTCAGTACTATATTCAAAAGTTATTTCCAACGTTTACACAATTTGTACTGACTTTTAACCTATTTGCTTCTAAATAAAACATGTTTTTCTTTATTGTACTCATTCTAGGAACACACACTATCGCATGAAAATGGTACCTTCCTGGATTTTTACTGAATTTATATTTGTCGTTGCTGTAAGGTCAAATCTGAATGCAGGTGTTGGTAATGGATAGGTCGAAGTAACGACAAACATTTAAGCATTCGGCGACGGCGGGCATTAAGTGAATTTCCACTCCACTGACTGAGGAGATTTATACATTTAAATCTCTCTTTACAACATAATTTATAAATCACCACAATTCGGCTAAATCTTGTCTGTTTTTAATGACTAAAATACACACAGGAATACAGAAAAAGGGAATATGTAAAATTAAATTTAAGTTTTGGGTAAAGATATGTAGATATTATTATGCAGTTTTATTTTTTTGCCTTTTTGTTTTCTTAAGGACAGTCCTCTAAAATATCGGGAAGATTGAATTATATAGAGATATATTGATAATTTCCCCAATATGTTTCAAAGTTAAACGAATACCGCTCGCCTATGCTGATTCAAATTTCAAATTGGCGGACATATACATTTTTATATATTCTGTTAGCTACGACTTCTGTTTATGAAGTGAAAATAAATCAAATATCTTCAAAATACTGACATTGAGAGCACCTTAAATGATGCTATGTCGGCGGCATGTGATTATTCGTAGGTACGTTAAGTGTACGTAGGTCGACGTTGAAGGGTTAACTAAGTCGGGTTATTATATTACGATCTGAAAACGGGGATCGCCTGCAAAGAATTCAAAATGGAATAATCAAAAGGAGCTGTAAATTAAGAGCCAATCACCGAAACAGGCAGAAAAGAAAAACTGATTTGATTTTCGGAATAGATTTTGGAAATTTCTTTTAGGAAACATAGATAATTTGTTATTTAAAAAAATCAGATTGTACTAAAAACATAATGTAAATATTCAGGATTCGGTAAATAATCTCATTGGCTGCTTAAATTGTTTTGTTTTTGTTTTAAGAATCATCGTAAAGAATAAAAATTGTAACAATTATGAAATTTTGCTGTGGATCGGGAGAGGAGATAATATCCTCAATGGAATAGGAATAAGGTCTCTCAAGCTTATAAACATTATAATAAACTCTAAATAAATTGTTAAACGCTGTCTAATAAATGATAAACCCAAAAAGAACTTTAGACAAGAAACATCTATTTTACAAGTGCTCTCTTTTCAGTCATATTGAATTATTTACAGTCATATTGAATGTTTAATTAAAAATTTTCAAATAAATTGAATAAGTATACAAATAATATTTAGTTTTTTACTATTAAATTGTTTGGCGATTTTTGATACATTATTAAAAGCAAATTGTTATACATTAGATTCGTATTTGGATTAGTAATTTAAAGAAATTATACAAGTTTTATTAAAAATTTAAATTTAAAAAAAAATACGTACTTTAGATAACATTTTTATTATAATATCAACTACTTAGAGAATAACTTAATTAGTAAAACACTGAATGGATGTATTCCATAAACTGATAGGCTTATTAAAAATTTTTATAGTTTTATACTAATGAGAAATTGATGTAATCACACATGCAGCTCGAATTTGGTCAATTACGAATTTGGTACGCCTAAAAACAACACCTTTCATTTATCCGTTAAGCACTAACTGGAGCAAGTTCATATATTTATTTCTAGATAAGCAAAACTTGCAATATTTTGAATAATGCTGTTTAAATATGTAAGTTTTTTTATTCATTTCATCATTTGTCTATCGATATTCTAAAGTAATAATATACGTATAGTTTTATATAATTACTAAATAAATATTGTATTATATTAAATTTAAATAGAGCGAAACCATTTGTTTGATTTATTTAAATTTCGTTATATTATACCAAATATAATAAATGATCAATTTAGAAATGGTATTAATCTTTTCATTAAATTTATATGCTAGTTTCTTAAAATAATTTCCATTCTTTAAAATAGACCGCAAATACTATTATATTCTATACACTTTTGATAACCTACTGATTTAGGTTCCAGTTGATGTTGAAAGATTGCAAAAATGCTCTAGAAGACAAAAGAGTGTACTATATAAGCGTTGATTTATAGCAAATCATGCTTTTGGCAAAAAATACTACTTTAGAAGCACTATCTTCGCCAAATATGATTCTACAATCTTGCCAATCACATGATGACAACCAAAGAGCATAAATCTGTAACTCAGTTATATTCTTCTTAAAGGAACATACTTTGTGCCATGATTTTTTCATCTAGTAACCGTTGTTTTGTTTGGTGTGCACCTCATCTAATATATTCACACGAGTACATTTTACTAAATGGTATTTTAATCCCCTATCTATTTTGATTAGTCAACAAAACAATAGTTAGTGCTTTTGTTAATGGCGCAAAGCTTGACTACTTACTAGTCAAAATAATCACGGCGACGGCTGGCAAGTGTTTAGTTGTGTGTACAAAGAAAAATATTGCAGACTAATTTGGCACGGTGAGGAGCTCTGCTTATATTAGCTAAGGTTCAACTCCGTATCGGCCATATTATTCCGCCAACCTTTCCCATGAAATGTTTTACGTAAATTAAAAATATTTCTTTGTTTACAAAAGGTGAATCACTAGTATATTTCCTCTTGGTAAGTGAATTTGAGAGCTGCGCCATTCTCCCCTCAAAAGACTTAATTAATAGGTGTATCTAACGGTACGATTACGCATTAGTACCGCATTATGACGTCAATTTCTTCTGAAATTACCTTATAGTAAATCGGTCAAATAGCGTATTTCACATAAGAGTTCTATAGAAAATTATATTAAAATGACACTATGCATTTGTTCTTTTTTATAATGTAAAACATTTTTTAAATTCCTTCCAAGCAATTTTAGATACAAATAACAATGAGGAATAATATTTGCTAGTTTTTTTATTATGTACAATTAATCCCAAATTATTTCTCCATTTCGCATTTGGCAGTATGTTTTTATCAGGTCAGAGAAAGGAATGTTTGAACAAATTGACCACAAAGTTCTGGACGTCGGTCACATATACTTGGACTTTGATCGAGATTTCAGTCGAATAGAAAAAGTTCTAAGAAACAATACCACTATTTTCACGCCCAATTAATAGAAACAAATTATTTAATCTGCTTGCACAAAAATTCACAAAATGGGTCTGGTAAACAAAAAAAAAGAATTACTCGGTGATGAGTGTACACCAGATATTGTGAACTATGTGCCTCCAAATATTGAATTCAGCAGAATTGGAACTGCTGAAAACTGGAACTGCACTGCACAGACAAAAAGGTCGCCAATATCCGTGAAAAGCTACCATTCATTTTAGAAGAACAGAGAAGCTTACAAGCTAACATAATTGCAGAACATAGCAGAACTTAGAAGCTAAAGCTTAGCTCAGATGCTTACAAGCAGGACATACAAGCTAACATAAATGAATTATTGGGTTCGAAACTTCCGATCAAAAACGAAATCGAACAAAATAGTAACATAATTACTTTTATTGAAATGTTTTCTGTCAGCTATTTCTTCTTATGTTGTGTTTTAAGGTAAGAAGATTTAAAATGTTCCCATTTTGTATCTAAAATAGGTGTAATTAAATACTTAACCCTTATACTGGTTTTATTCCACCTAACAGCACCGTTTCAATAAATGGAAGAAAGGGTTATGCACATAAAAATTAATAATAGAAAACATATAAAAATGACTTAGTATATGCATGTAGAAATGGGTAATATTTGCAATCATAATCGATTCCTTATTTCTGAAGCGATCATTTAGTTCTATCATCTCAAAGAATAGAAATCCTTAGATAACAGAACGGCTGGAAAATAACATAACGATGACAATAGAATACCAACATAAATATCTATAATAACGATTAGAAAGCCACCATGGAAAAGAGGATAACGCAGAGCGAAAGATAGTCAGCGACGAACAAACGAGAAAACGGATCAACAAACCATCCAACGATTCAAGTAATTTTCTTCTTTAGGGGCTATTCGCATTATCTGGCAACTTATATACAAAAAAATATCTCATAGGATTGAGAGCCAGAAAATTTAAACACTCAGGGACTATAAACTAATTAGTAGTATGAAACTTGAATTTTCAGCTCTTGAGAAGCTCTTAAGGAATTAGTACATCGCAATATAAGTGGGTTGATGGTATTGGAGTACAGTTGGAGTAAAATGTCTTGTGTAAACAACTAACGTGTGCTTTTGAAGAGACCTGAAGTAAATTAATTCTTAGGAAATAATCAGCTAAAAAATCTATGGTTGTATTGATATAAAGGAAAATATAAAGTAAAATGAAGCAAATGTTAAAATAGCTAATTTTGTTATGATATGTTAACCAATATATTATAAATATTTAATTGAACCAGTTCTATGAAAAATATAAGCGGCAAACTTTTTTTTTGCAGCAAACTTGTCTTATCAAATATATGCGCTCATTTCTAGTTATAAAAACAGAACAAAAACCACTTAGGTATTGGTTTAATCCGATTTAGCAATATTTATCAGTTAGAAGAAGGAAACATATCCTGGTTCTGTTTTCTTCTTCAAAGTGATACCGAGCTTGTCCACCGTCTAGCATCATGACTAGCTGTTAGAGAGTGCTATGGTTTCACACTCTGGAAACTAGTCGTTTTATCAACTGTTCTGTTTGTTGATCTCATATTTCGCAGTACATCATAGTGTTACAGAATTTTATCTCATTAAAGCAGGATCGATGTTATACTTTAGACCACCAAATTGCTTTTTTTATTCTGATAGTTCGTGACAATAAAAATGCTCATCGCGTGAGTTCTCAGGATTGGGTAGAAAAGCGGCAAATTTGAGTTATTACTATTATAATAAGTACACAAAGATATATATTGGATAAACACTTCTTCCATTATTAGAATAGCAACTAGAAAGAAGCAAACTAATGATATTTTAATTTCTAACCTTACTTTGTTGTTCTGATTGAATTTTTACTTCTCATTTGCTTTTCCAGGAAGTCAGTAGAATTAAATGGTTGAATGATAAATGGTTACCGAAGCTGTTGTAGGTTGTTCCAGCTGGTTAGCATGACGATGATATGAAATAGTAGCAGAATAATGTTCGGTGATGGTCTGGCACAATGCCTGGATCGTAGCGGAGAACCGGGGGTGATGGAGATTCTTATCGTTGTTGTTTCGCTGGTGTGAATGGCATAGATTCATCTACCAGCATGCGTGTTGTACGCGGGCAGCGCAGTTCGATTAGCGTGTCTGGTGTCCTATCTCTGTCATTTCCGTTAGTGTAATCTTGACGATTGGTTTCCTTCTTCCTCTGACGTTGACCACCTCGTTTTCGCATTGACAAAGTAGTTTGTTAAGGAAAGGTTATGAAATATTGATATGAGTGAGTGAAATGAGTAAGGATTTGATGACAAAAGAACGAAAGGTTCAGCAGAAAATAATAATGTAGTATCTATGTAAACTTGACCTCATTTTCGTAGAATTATTACTGATTTGAATTTATTTTAATTTGGATTTATTAAAATAAAGTAAGCGAATTGTTACTGGAGCTTACTTTGATGCAAATCAGATCCAAGACTCCGATTGTGCTCTATGATGTTCAATGAAATAGGTTTGACCACTTAATGATGATTTATGAAAGTTGAAACGTGCGAATTTGCTCACTCGAAGACAACTAGTACAAGGCCCAAGATGCGTCTGGTGAACGCTAGATTGAGTAAGTCCTTTTATACGCAATTATCTGGAAAAAGGACTTCTGGAGTGTCGCTGATGGATAGTGGTACTTGTTGTACTTCGCCGGCTCGCTAGACGTGGCTTGAAGGAAAATTCTGCTAACAATCATAGCTTGTTTTGAATTTAGACGAATTGAAAAATTAGTTTGATCCGATTTCTAAGGATCAACGTTGCATTATTTTGTCGTCAAAAATCTATGAAAACGTAAGTGGTGGTAGCTTTATGCGATCAAATTCTTGAGTAGTATCGCATCGAAACGACTTCTTCTAAAATTCGTAGAACTATCATCTAATGAGAAAAGACTAAAAGCACAAAGGGTGAGAATCATACTGTTTATTGGAAATGGATGGGTCAGAGATTCGTTAAATCATAAAAGTCTTAAGGTAAAATTAGCATAATAATAGCTTTTGAAAATATATCATATGCGTAAATATATTATCGGTGTAATATATACACACACATCTTTAAGAACAAAACTTCCAACTCTTCTCTATTTCGTATAGCAAGCGGCATAAGAACACATTAGCAACGTCCTATGGCATTTTTTCCCGCCTATTTGGGCTACATCATTTGAGTATTTTTCTATGAGAGTGGAATTCGTTTGATGTCTTTGTATCATTTCGCACCATATTATCTTCTAAATGGATGAATTTATTGATCAATTTATATTCATATTATTTGTTATTTAATCGTTATTAAATTGATTAGTTAATTTGTTAAACTAAATTATGTTGGATTAATTAGCACGTTACAATAGTTTTTTTTTGTATTTATATTGTCATTTTTAACGTGTTTGTATTTAGTTGGGTTAGTGCTAGTTATGAAGTCCACTCAATATTGATCATTGTTCTTGTAAACTAAAAGGTACTGGACTGCTAAGTTTAAAAGAGGACATTCTTGGAAATGATTGCGTTATGTGTGGCAAAATACTGAGCAAAACACTTTTCTAATTGGGACTGTCAGATTGAAAATCGCCTTCACGAAGAATATCTAAAACTGTAGCTCCGTTCAAACGAAATAGCATTTTGTTTACCATGGAAAGAAAGGAAATGAAGGAATCATGCATTTAGCATTCTATATTGCATAAAGAATAAAGCAATCTTTCAAATAAATTCATTGATAACTGCAGATCAAGCTTCCGTGGATAATAGGGGCAAACACGTATACCGCAGTAATGCAATGCCTGACAGCATTAGTGCTTTGATCGTTGAACTTATAGAAAACTATCACAGCATTTGAGTCCTGCACTTAGCATTAAAATCATGTGTAAACTCTTTTGTAAAAAGCACCCTACAGTTGAGAATAGGGTAAAATATGAATTTTATAGAAAGTACTTCCACAAAAATCATGATTGGAGATTTGGAGATCGTCGCACAAATACATCTTTTACTTGCGAAGAGCTAACTATAAAGATTAAAGGTCAATTTCCTAACGATAATGCAATCCGAGTTACTTGTTGTCGCCGAAAAGGTCATTCATGTTAGTCAAAGTAAAAAGTTTTATAATAAAGAGAAAGAAATAACAACCCTTTCAGCTTTAATAACCTGATTGGAGCACTTGTGTTTGACATCATTGATTGAAATCGATGTGAAACCAAGACATAAGAAAAAGAGGGAGAAACTACACGTGGACCTGACGAAGCATGTTATATGCTGTGGTAACAAATTAAAAATATGGATCCTTAGATTACAGAACTTCATAGTTTCAGTGACGCCTGCGGAGGCGACAATCGCAACAACACTTTACTGTGCTTTTATCTTACGTTCATTGCTACTGGGCGCTTTAGAAAAAATGATCAATATTTCTCAATCCAAGGTCACTCAATTCTGCAACTTAATCGCAATTTTGAGACTGCTAAAAGGAAAATCGGACGAACTGACAGAATTTACACATCACAACATATTGATTTCATTCAATTCTCTAAGAAGCCAGGATTTAATGTTACTCAAATCTCTGCTGAGAGTATCCTGGACATCAAGAACTGGTGGCTTGAGCACTACAAAAACACAAAGCCCCAGTAAATGTGCTTATTTTCGATTTCCAAGTACAGCCTGAACAAGTATTGTAAAACTTTGTGTCTAATTCAGTTGTGGCTTACTGTGAGAGAAATTTTATTAAATAGAATATAAAAAATGGAAGTGAATTTTATTGTACATTAAATTATAAAATTTTTACACTCGTCCTGTTGTATAAATATATAAACACATAAATATCACAATTAACAGTTGAAATGTATAACATGTGTAAATCGAAAGGTATAAACCGAAATGTATATCGAAATTACAAATGTATAAATCGTTAAATATCACATATATCATATAAAAGCTTGTATTTCAGTAAAGACAAAACAGGTTATTTTGTTTTAAATTTGTTAGTTCACATTTTAAAATACTACATCTAATAACATGAAACTTCCTTAGATATATGGAAGTCATGAAGATTTGCAGTGTGAGTCAGTCAGCATTGAATTCTTCGAACGAATAATATGTTCCTTGAAGAAGTTTTTCCTTCATTACTTTATTGAATTCTATATCAGGGAGGTTTTTGATACTATCAGATATTTTATTGTAAATCTTTGGTGCAAAGTATGAATATGTATTTCTCCTTTTATATATGCGATGATATTTTATTGTCCGCATTATTTGTTTTCATATATATTGTAACGAAAGAGTTTGTCATCGTGTAAAAAAATCACACTGTATATAGTTTTATAAAATATAGAACTAAGAATTATCAAATATAATTGAAAGATGATTACGTTCATAGAAATGGTTAACAATTTAGTCAAGAATTATGAAATGAGAAATACTACGCTTCGTATTATTGAAATAATGAAATTATAAATATAGATACGAAACACACACAAATAGGTTAGTTAGAATGTTATTATAATTAGCAAATAGCTATGCGAAAAGATACATAAAAACTGTGACACCATGTTAGCAAAAAAATAAGTGTAAACAAGGGTGTTAGGCAGTTTTTGGTTAGGTAACTAATATTAGCAGCATCAGCAGAATTAATCTGTTTAGAAAAATATCAATAAATATTGGTAATTAGGCCAGTACAATGTAGGCATAGGCAATGTAGGCTGTGTTGGTAGCCGGCGTGGACGGTAAAGCCAGCCAGGCGACACGTAATCGGTAGAGCGGCCCCCATGCGTGGACGACGTACCACACGGCAGGACGCGTTAGACCATGAGAAAGTAGTGAAACTCCAGCAGAAGAGGAGAAGTAACAAAGACATATAGGGAGAACTTTTTAGTGAGAGTTTCAGTAGAAAACTGAACTTGAAGTACCGATTAAACTATTGTTAAATTTAATCGCGATTCACCTATCAGTTGAAATAAAATCGTTTGTTGTTAGTTAGTTAGTTAGATAATTACTTAGTTATAGTAAGTTAGTGACATAGTAGTTTCGACAGCTTTTATGTGTATTAGTTCTTGCCAGCAGTAGCAACTCGTTATTAGGGAGTGTACGGGAATAGTGCATTTCTGAGTAGAATATTAGGAGAATTGAGGTAAATAGAATCCTTTAATCGAGGCACGTAAAAGACTATAAACGTAGTACCAAGGGTCGACAGCAAAGTATCCCAGCTGGTCAAACTGAACACCATTATGTGAGTATATTTGTACGGTTTATTTAATTTAGGAATTGCAAATTTGCGCTAACTTTATTTATTACTTGTATGGGATGAACTATAATTTTATCAGACAGTTACTGAATGTATATTTATTAACTAGTTTTCTATTTTTGTATGGTACTAATTGTTAAGTTCGAGTATTTATATCTGATATTAAGCCACTTAGAACATCGTTGTAAATGCTTTGTTTATTAGTTCTAATAAATGGGATTTAAGTATAGCTACTCTTCTATTTACTCACACATCACACAAATGTAGAAAGTGCTTAAGTAGCATTGAATATAATTTATGTAATTCAATGCTTCCTTCAGTGCCTAATTTAGCTATATTGCGGCCGAATACATGGGATAATGTGAATACAGATCAAATAAGATCAAATCAGATCAAATCAGATCAAATCAGATCAAATCAGATCAAATCAGATCAAATCAGATCA
>WYDF02037852.1:0-12561 GCA_009867245.2 Adranes taylori | reverse complement strand
ACCTATATATATCTTCCTCACCATTCTTTCCGGATCTCCCCTCATCACTTTCCCTTCGTACTTTACGATCTTTTTTATCCCTCTTACCCAACAGTTGTATCCATTAATCTCCTGTAGTACTATCTCCGCCGGAGAAATTATATTTCAATAAATTTAAAATGAATTCAAATTGTATTATATTTAAATAGTTCGTAGAAGTTCTGAGAATTCTAAGCACACGTGTTCAACAAAGACTGCACCTGCATACGGTTCGTCATTGTATGATTTTCCGCAGTCGAATTAAGAGGCTCCGCCTAGCGAAGATTCTGGGATGGATAGGCGTTGGCTAGGGGCGTTGGCTAGGGCGTTGGATAGGGGTATTAAAAATTCGTTTGTCATGGACTTGGATAGTACGCGATTAAGCCGTTTTATTAAAAAGTTCCAATTTAAAATATAAATTAGAGTCAGTAATTATTTTATATTTATCAGGTGCAGGAAGTAGCGAGATTGATACCCAGCGTCTCCATCAAAATGTCGCGTCCCGTATTTAAGTCGTAGCGATGGGGGATCTACTAGCAATATTTTTTAAACTCAGCAAGGGTTAAAGTAAAGAGAGAATTTTAGCACGTTTGCCAAAATAATGTAAATAGTTAGTTAGTATTGAAAAATAATTAAATATAATGATTTCTTAAAACCTTTAAGTCAAATTAAAGGAACAATTCTGATGGCTGATGAAATAAAATAAGACATTAAAATCTTTTGATCAACCTTACACCAGATAATAATTAAATTATAATGCACTGTCATGAATATTAAGACTAATTTATATTTTAAATTGGAACTGTTTAATAAAACGACTTTGATGATGACTACCGAATAGCTCTAGATCGACGAAATGAGATAAGAAAGAAGGCGCTGCAACATGGCACAAGAGCAAACTATAAGCTTTCACGGTGGTGAGTTGCTCCACACATGTACAGGAGGAAGAAGAGGGAGTAGGAAGCTAATAAAGTGGCAAAGATTGAGGAAATGGCAGACAGAAGAGAAATACGCGAAATGTACGCAACAATTAAAGAGGAGAAACCAAGCAGGCGAGGAGCAGGATGATCAGGGACGGAACTGGAAACCTTGTCATTTGACCCTAGTAAAGTCGTTGACGTTAAGGCTGACTACTTCGAG
Organism: Adranes taylori; assembly: GCA_009867245.2. Lineage (NCBI taxonomy): Eukaryota > Metazoa > Arthropoda > Insecta > Coleoptera > Staphylinidae > Adranes > Adranes taylori. The sequence goes on along the minus strand of WYDF02037852.1, from coordinate 11,403 downwards.
AAACTGCTAAACGAGAGGACAGTGAGAGTGGCATCGTGAGGGGAACACTGGCAGCAGGGGGCGTTAATGGTCTAGATTTACCACTAGTAGCTGAATCTCGGCGAGGTCAAGGAATCTATAAGCAGCATGAAGAATAATGAAGCACCTGATGGCAACATGAAATACGGTAAAGATAACCTGCATATGAAGTTACACGTACTAATCTGCAGAATCTGGGAACAGGAGCATATGGAAAATGACTGGAATGTTGTCCAAATTTTCCCCTAGACAAGAAGGGCTCCAAGCTGGATTGCGCTACTACCGTGCTATATCTCTGATCAAATTTTCACAATCAGGTGCATCCACGAAAAATACTATGAATTTAACACCACCGTACATCAGTTATTCATAGGCTGAAAGCAAGCTTGTGACAGTGTAGATAGACCATATTTGTACGACAATTTGGCTCTGCTGGGTGTGTCGCTAAACTCTGCTGGGTGTGCCGATAGGGTTTATCAGAATGACGTTAATGAACTCAATCTATCAAGCTACGATAGCTGGCAAAGTGTCCAGGGAGTTTGGTATCGCAAGAGGCCTATGTCAAGGGGATGCCCTCTCATGTATCCTCTTCAACCTCACTCTAGAGCGTATTGTAAGACAGTTTGGAGTGAACCCCGGAGCATCTGGCTTATGCCGATGACGTGTACCTACACACTAGAAGAGAGAGGGAACTTAGAGAAGCTTTTCAGCAGCTACAGGAAGAGTATAAAGAATCAGGACTTCAGGTCAACATGAACAATACGAAGTGTATGGTAATGTCCCGGATGGTGCCGCAAGCAGTGACACCACCTACCATTGGAGATCACCAGTTTGAAATGATACGTACTTTTAAGTATCTTGGTTCTGTTGTCTTGGAGAGCAAAATAACACACGGTTTGAAATAATAGAACGCATCAAAGAGGAGAACAAAGCACATTTCAGTTTTCAGAAGCTTCTAAATTCTCACTTACTGTCGTGGCAATGCTGACCGCACCCGATGAGAGAATTCTGAATATATGGGAACGGAAAATCCTAAGACGTGTATTTGGTTCGGTATCTGGTGTATCAGAAATCGGGGTGCCTGGCGTATCAGAAAGAATGACGAGATATATGAACCCCACGCGGATCCTACGTTAGTGACCGAAGTAAAAAAAGCGAGGATTCGATGGCTGAGACATCTGCAGCAAAAGCCAGAATCCCGGACGGCGCAAAAAGTGTTCACACAACAACCGGAAGGCAGAAGATTGGTGGGCAGGCGCTACTTAAAAGACGTGAAGGAGGACCTGCAAAGCATGCATGTTAGAGGTTGGAGATGGCGAACAATGGATCGAGATGCGTGGTGGAGCGTTCAGGAGGAGGCTCGAGCTCTTGATCGCTATTAGGTAATGGTAATGGTTACTAATTTAGACAACTATGTAAAAAAACTTCTGAACCCAAGGATATGAAAGACGAGATGGTGGAATAGCCCACTAATTTTTGTATATGTTATAAATTTTATATGAAATAGATTACATACAAATAGAAAGAGTATGCCGTAATGTCCAGATTTTTAGCACCATAAAAAGTTTTAGTTGCTCTGGTCTGGTACATAATCTACGTTAATTATTTACTGTAATTATATACTACTTGAAAAGTAGATCATTTATGGCTAGTCCACACCTACAAATATTTGCACTTAAATATTTGAAGAACTAAAGAAACTAACTACTCTATATATAATCATTTACAAAAAATCTTTGAAGAAATTTATTAGGAAAGTATTTGTAAATCAACAAAAAGTGACAATACAAAAAAAACTTGTGGACGAGCCCTTCAGATGTTCTGGAAGTAAGAAGGTTTGCTACCAACTATATAAATCGAAGATTGATTTATTTTTTATTACTCAAGATTAACTCACGAAATTCCGAAACGGATATATTTATGGGGGTTAGAATCAAAATGGTACAAGTGGCATTTTCAAAGTTTTGAAGAAAGTAATCGTTAAGTGTTTGAGTGATCTGTTATTTGTAGAAACTGATATTATTTTGCGTTTTGTTTTTATTGAAATAGTTACCGTTAATAAGATTCAATGTTTTCAAAGTCACTTTTCAAATTACTTGTATTTGTTTTACGTAGGAAGTGGAGAAACCTTTCAAAAGGCGAAGGATGCCTATTGCATACAAAAGTGTGGGATTTGATACACAAAAACTCAACTCCCTGTTGATATTGTGTAAATTAGGAGGTTGGAAAACTTATTAAAGGAGGCTTTAGGATATTATCGTCCTCTTCAGCCTCGAACTGGTAGTAAGTGGGGAAACCTGCAAAAAACCATGGCCATTGCATGGTCAACTGATACGGGAATTTTGGTTAATTAAGAGGTGCTTGTTAGAAGTGGTTATTACTTGTCTTTAACTTGCATGGCTACGAAAATGAGAAAATGTTGACCTGAATGGAATTTTAAATAAATTTAAATTCGGCCTAAAATTTAAGGCTGTAATCACTTCTGCTTTCTCCATGGAATTTTTTTTCCATGTAATATGATAAAGGAGTGCTTGGACTTAGACATTATTGGGACTTTCGCACTCTCTGCCTGATGTGATGTTAGTGAAGTAGAGGGTACTAATGACGGCTGACACCTATGCCAGAATTTTTTAAGCTAATTGGGTGTTTCATGCAGATGTAATCAATTGGTAGTTTTCGGAATCATTAACTTATCTGATTAATAACTTTATTATTTAATCTACCATAGGAACTGAGATATTGAAGGTAGTGTATTTAAGGCAGAAATTTACTACAAAGTTCAAATGTACGTGTTTCTATACTTTGAACTTAACTTTATTTTCTTTAACTAAAACAAAATTAGGTTCAACGTTTTTGAGAGTTTTTGAGAAAATGAGCCGCAAAATGTATAGAAAGAAAAAAACACTTATACACATATTAAATATTGGTTTTAGAACATAGTGTTTCAAAATTGAAACACTGTGTAAGCCGCCTAGAAGACCATTTCCGCACCCACCAGCCAGAATTATTCAGGAAATACAAGAGCCTTCCGAAGACCTCCAGGAACTATTCCAGTGTCGAGGATTTCTCCACTTCCACACTTTCCACACAAAAAAAAGTTAAATGACAATTAATCGCTGAAATATCCTCTGGTAATCCACCAAACCCGCTCTATTTAAAACACACAAAATGGCGAACTTATACCTGACACCGTTAAAGCAACAAAATTTAACTTACCTAATCAACCGAATCGTTGATCGAACTTCCCAATTGCACTATTAATCCCACATATCTCAAAACGGACTTTTAAAATTTATTTATATTTTATTAATACATTACGCCAATTAGAGTTTAATTAATTAGCCATAATTTGGCTTATAGTTCTTTCAGACGATGAACCAAAAAGAACCCACCTTGCTTAGGACCTGCTAAATAGCCTCGGTCTGCCCCACCATTATAGCCTCATACCACGAACAAGGGTATGATTTCGGAACGCCATTTCCTTACAGCAACTCCAAATTTGCAGGTCTTAAATCGGCTAGAAATCGACAATGAAATTAACATTTGCAGGGATGTAACAATTGCCGTTAAAACTCTTAAATCCTGACGAGACATCACTACGCTTAATTTAAATCCATTAGTTTCAACTCTAAAGAAAACCAGTCATATATGACTTGCGCAGGAGTACTCGCTACGTACACTAATTTCATACAAGCGTGCTGTTGCATACAGAATCAGCCACCAGTATCAACTACAGATTCCTGTTAACCTCAGTCAGTCATAATAAACAGCTGGTAACACGAACGTAATCTGACATTGAACAGAAACATAACATTACTACGCAAAACAAAGATGGCTCATATAAAAGATTAACCGGTAGATTAATATTGTAGATTAAATACATAGTACAATTAATAAATGGTCGACACTACACATTACATCATAAAATCCTGACTACGTAAGTTTAATTAACAAGGTAACTAACTGTAAACAACAATGTTCCTATTAAGCGGCCGTCCGCAATTTCCTCTTTTAGGTACCTACCAGGTTTTTATCACCTTGGAGCCTAGGCTATATTACTAAATATTTCCGATTAATATTACACACTAGGAAGATAAATGAGCTAACGTGGAATATACTTCTAGAAGACAATAACAACAACTAACCTACACGTTATAACTAATATCTCTCAATTATAATAACACTGTAAGTACACTATACTTTATAACTAGATACCCAATAGGTCTACAATAGGTCGATTATTTTTTACCTTCATAATATATGTAATATTCTTAATATTTCTTAATTCGCACAATAGTCTGCACTTGTCTTATTATTTATAACATGCTCTCAACACATGCTTTTATTACATTTATATTTATAACATGCTTATTTATAACGTGTTCTAATATATACAGCCATTTATCAAAAACTACTTGTCTGGACCAAAGATAGTAATATTTTTAACCTAAAAATGAATAACGAATCGTAGATAATATCGAGGATTAACGTAAAAGTAGGATTAACCAAAATTTGTTTTACATACATAATATAAAATTGTGTGATCGGATAATCGACGATTCGGATAATCGGACTATTCGGACTTCCTTCTGTATATAATACATCCATTATTATCTGAACCTGTTACATTCTCAGGTTCATTCTTTCTCATTCCCCTTCCCATTCTTTCTTAATTTATTATACCCCTTTTCACTCAATTTTTAGATTTTTACTCTCTACCCCCACTCTGCATTGTATTTCATTACTTCCTACTTCTACATTCATCGTGTCTGTATCATGTTTTGATACTTCTTCCTTTATACTTTTTATTTTTTTCTAATCCATTTTAATTTTAGTTTTCTGCCTTTACCCTCTTCTCCCCTTCGTCTTCCATGTATTTCATATTTCGGCTTCACCAATTTTTCTTCTTGATCGCTGCAAATCCACTTTTGATTTTCCACCCACACATTCTCGTAGCCAACTGTCACCCATCGTTCCCGCTCTTCTTTTTCATACCTTCTTCTCTCATTTACTTTTGTAATTTCCTCTGTTTCTTTGGTAGATCTTCCTCAATATGTATGCCACTTTCTATTACTAACTTTTCTCGTTGCAAGATCTTCATCTTTGCATGTTAATTTAAGCATTATGGGTCTCTGTTAAAAAAATTTTTAATTTTCCAAATCCTTGCATATCTCTTACATCTATGTAACTGTGCATCTTTTTTAACACTTCATTTCATACTCCTTCAATTCCTACTATCTCCTCGCTCGGTCCATATATCAAAACATTTAATTTCCTTTCCTTTTTCTGTCTCTCACGTTCCAAATTTTCCAATTCTTTCCTTCAATGATTCCTTTTTCTCATGATTCTCCTGATTCCATTTATTTTCTTTTTAATACATTTCCTTTTTCAAACTCTCGTTTTCATTTTATCTCGACTTCAATTTCCTTCAAATCCCTAATCTCAACCTTTGTTTCCTTCAATTCTTTTAATAGCATCATTTAAAGACTTATTCTTATTCTTCCTTCCACCCTCTCCTGTGCATTCCAAACTTTTCTCTGTTTTCCCGATCCAAGCCAGTTCCAATTTCCTCAGTTCCAACCCTCAATGAATCCTGCACTGTTAGGTTCTTTAATGTTCTATCCATCATTTTCACTGAATTCTAATTAATTTTCTACAATGTAAGAGAGGGGCTGGTCTGATGCTTCTCAGAGAAAAAGCCAAATGGATAAAAATGAATTAATTGTTAAGAAGCCGTTGTAACCAAAAATTCATCCTATATACATATATAATTCAAATTCAAATTGCGAATACTGAACAAATTCAAATGTATAACTGGTGTGGAATATAATAAAACAATTTTATAAATAATCTATTAATAAATAATTTTTAAAATTTGTTAGTGAAATATTATTACGATATGTGATTATATTAAAAATTACAAGTCTAAAAACTTATGAGAAACTATTGACAATAAAATAATATTGTAAAGGTTATGTTTATAATAAAATTGTATTTGCATTACTCTAATTGAATATAAATGGATTCGTAAATTATTGTAAGCAGTTAATTCGTATAAATTAATAAAATATCATTTAGAAATAATTTTAAGGAATTTAATTTAATTTGCTTACGTACTATGGATTATATCATCAGTAGAACATTTCTTTGTATACCTTCTGTTATACAGCAGATTTTTAGACGATACTTGTGTTTGTGAATCCTCTTTCTTCTTCATCCAACGTCGTGACCGACGTGTAGTGACGTCGGTGGATGTTGACGTTGAATAAGGCAATCCTCTAATCTCTGTATTATTCGTTTAAACGTTGATTTCCAGATCTGTCGATCGTTCACTAAGCGCGCTGCTTTAGTGAAACTTGTTTCTGTTAGTTTCGAAATAATATGGTTCCACCGAGTTGGACATTGGCCCCGTTTCCTTTTCACTTCTGGACTTCTCTGAGCAACAAGTTTTCCATGTTGTCATGTCAAGAAAACTTGTCCATATGTTATCGATGACAATCTTCGTACGGGTAGTGGCAAACCTAGTAATTTTTTTAATCCAGTTATTCTTTTCACACCAAATTTTCCACAATAAACTATGATTTTTCAAATAAAAATATGGCGCGTGCCCGCTGCTATCTACTTTTTCTTGATTTTTTTGAATCCAGTGACAGATCTAGTAATTTCTTTTTCGCACCAAAATTCAAATTTACCGCCATTACAACTGTCAAGATTCAAATTTCCCTCGATTTTTTTGAATTACAATTGTGAAAATTAAAATTTCGTAAAATATGTTCAATATACAATCTAGGGGAAACTCAATTGATGGAATAAACACAGCATACGCCGAGCATCTTTTAAGGTCCGCGAGGGGGATTAAACATTTCCGCGGAGTAGGAGAAATGGCGGAGATGTGGCGATCTAATAAAATAAGAAAAATAATTTATTAGATAGACGTTCAATAAGTAAGAGTGGGAACAATCACTTTCGTTTACGCAAGGTTCTCTCATCAGGGGGCACCATCATCGACAAAAAATATATAAAGAAAAAATTAGTAGACCGTCTCTCAGAATGGCTCAGACTATTAGTAAAATTTGTCTAGTCCAGAATGATACAGAATTTTATAAGTCCCATTTAAAAGTTTGATTCGAGTACGCATTTTTATTCGTAAATTCGTAAGTTCTTTTGACTTTAAATAAATAACTGATTTGAAATAAACTTTGATAAATAAAATATAATTCATGTAATAAATTGTCATGTACAAACATTAACTAAATTGGAATTTACTGAAGCGTCGAAAGTAAATGATATCGGTATATTCTTTTCAAGTTGTATTTAAAGTCAGCCTATGACTATGCATTATTTAATTGAGTGGATGTTTTATTTTTTGTTCCGATGTAAATAAATTTTAATTAGTTGTTTTATTACTCGCTCCAATTCGTTGAGCCATTATAATTTGATGTGCATGTAAAGATAAATTATTTAGTGAACAATATATTGCTAAACTTTCTATGGTTTATTTGATTTCATTTATTTAAATTTATGACTCATACTTACTTTGTTAAAGCAAATCTTTGGCATTAATCAAGTAAGGGCTCTAATAATTCTTGTTTAATTTTTAAGCATAGATAGGTATGAATTTTCTACAACCCCTTTAAAAATAATTACTAAATTCTGTCTACGCCCTAAATTAACATTTGCTATCTGATTCCGGTGAGATTGAATGGGTTTTAACTGGAAGTAGAATTTATTTATCCAGTTAAAGTTCACACAATCTAACTTTCTAACTTGACAATATAATATGTTTAGAATACTTTTGGTTTCGTAGAAAATAAAAATGTTGGGAACTGTGTTCTCCATAGTGTATCGAATTATTGGAGACTCTTCATACAGCGCACGCTCTATATCTGAAGTTGTGGTATTGCTCATACCGGAAAAGCGTCTCCTTTTCAATCCTTTTCAACCTTTGTCATACATGCTTCAAATTTTTCGTGCTTCATAAGTTTTCGAATATCTGAACCCACAAAGACACCTTCCTTCATTTTGGCTGTAAATAATCCAGAAAATGCTTGAAGCAAGTGTTTGAAACACCGACCTTCTTTGACTAGAGCTTTCACTAATTGTTTTATCAAACCATGTTTTATATGAAGTAGAGACAAAAGAATCTTTTCTCGGTCAACCAAAACTCCCTCAATAACATTTATTCTGCCAATTTCCAACTTCTCTCTTAATCCAATGTTGATTCCTTTCCCTACTGTCCCACTCAGACAGAACGCATGGATATTTTGTACATCCCCCTTGAGGTCCAAGAAGCATGGTCATTATTTTAAATCCCTACATATCGTCCACATGTGTTCCTTGTATTTAAGTTTGGTCAAAATGTTGGCTAAATTTTCGTAGCATTTTTTGTAGTGCACGAAATTAAAGCATATTTGTTTCCGTTATGGAGTTGATAGCTTTGAATCAATGAAGAGCCTCCATTCCTGTGCATGATATTCAATTTAAAACTGTGTCATCAAGCCAGGAATATTGCTGCAATAAACTAAATCAACATCTTCAGAAAAATAAGAAAGGAAATCAAATTCTTGTCTTCTAAACAATGAAAAAGAGACACCAGGTGGCAATAAGTTTTTTTTTTCATTTAGCCTAGAATTTTTAGAAAGGCCCAAGTCTCTCACTAAATCATTTAATTCACTTTGTGAGAAGAGTTGAGGATCATTACTTCCTGCTGCATTGAAATCATCATCAGAGCCATAATCTTCATCTTCGGAGTCAGAAGATATATCTTTAAGTTTTTCTGGGGATTTAGGTATGGGTATTCCAGGACCATGAGGTACAGGACGCACAACCGATGGAATGTTTGGGTAAACAATTCCTTTCCTATTTTTGGCGTTGAACCCATGCACACTTGAGGAAAAAAGTAGAAGTCATCTCTGTGATTAGTTGGCTTCCTCACAAATATACAACAGACGATGTGTGGGGCCCAAGATTTATCCTGGTCTCCCAGCTTGACACAAACGTTAGCATAGTACACTTTCTTCACAAACTCTGTAATATTTCTTTGATGTTTCTTGATTGTAAGCTCACCATACATGTAGCAAAATTTGTTAGAAAGATTAGAATAGCCCCTTGTAGCCATTTTACAACACTGTCCACAATCACAAAAATAAATTTCAATCACTGATTAAATGGTATGATGGTTCATTTGAGAAAAAACGAAAATTTTAATCGGAAAAGAAAATTCTTATAAAAACACGTATTCTAGACGTTAAATGAACATAAAAATCAGCAAAAAGTTAAACCGTCTTCATCTGCAAAAGTCTTAACTAAGAATGACAGTACTAAATGCAACAGTGGGGTTGTACCTACTGCAGTCTCCCCAGCACCAGTAACATCTGTGTTTAGAGTTGGTACTACATGTCTGTCTTAAGAGGAAGTGACGGATGAATGAACTTCACCTCATTGTCTACACTATTTTATTAATTTCTTTCCTTTTTTTATTCGTGTGTATCGAACATTTTTGGATTTTATTTATTGTTTATTATATAAAAAAAAGTTATATATATATATACATATATATATATATATATATATATAAATTACATCTTAATTGTATATTCATAAAAACACAAAGACTGAAAAATTTCATATTCTGAAAAAACTGAACGTGATGGTTATTTTTTTTTTTTGATATCAGCATCAGAAACAATGCATAGTTTTCAGGAAATATTTTCATCGCAAACCTTTGTGATTTATCAATAAATGTGGAAAAAGTATTAAAATATCAAAGATCGCTGTTTGAATATTTCTCGAAAGCTTTGGATTAAGCAATACAGGCAGCGATATTACTGAATTGGCTTAATTGTCAATATTTATTCGAGGAGTTCATCAGAATTTGAACACCTGTAATTAACTACTTTTATTAAATGAAAGTACTGCTACCGTAGTTGACATTTCGGACATCATGCAAATACACCTCCCATACATATAAATAATCAATTATTTATATGGATTGGAGAAAGCCCAAATTTGTGCCAATATCCTACCATTTAAATTAGCTTGTTTTGTGGTTTTTAATAGCATTTAAACATTTTCCGTAATTTACTGATACTGAAATGTGATTAAATAAATCTAAAAAAAAAAAAAACAATGAAAAATATTTCCTCTCCCAAATCCAGATCCTAGCTACGCCCTTGAATCCTATATCCTTCATATACCTATATGGGCTATAAAAGACAAAAATATTTTGCATTCATGCATTTCAGAAAATTTAACATGTCTCACACTTCTTTTTTGTAATTATGAATATTTTGCTTTTTATAATGTTCCGTACAGACCTTATAACATTTTTTTATGTTATTTACTTGTTCTCGTTTAAAACACCTTAAAATATAGGCGTATTTACACTTTAGGTGTATACGCAAATATTTTAATGTTTGCCAACCTACCTGTCTCGCGAATAAGTTAATTGCAAATCATGTGAAATTAATAACATTGACATTGTTTTTACAGGTATATGTACTACTTCCGAAATAAATAATACACGTAACCTCCGTCGATTTCAACCCGAGTGCGAGTGCGAATTCTTTAAAGCGTCTTAAGGCCCGTTTACATGCGAATATTCGCTACATGCAGTATAATTAGCGACATTCGCTTTTTAGGTAAAAATGTTTAGCGAAAAAAATATCTTTGTCATGCCAGTGTCAGGTAATCAGTGCGCTGAGAAATTTTCTAGGGGGCGCCGCAAAAACTTTTTGTAAAATATTAAAAAGTGCGACTGTTTTTGAACATTTGCTTGATTCACCTCGCCTCGTAGAACACAAGCAAGATCTACCATAAATCAAGCGTTTCCAAATTTTGCAATATTCGGGGAACTTATCCATATGCAAAACTCGGTGAGTTTTGAAGAGGGAATCACTTCAGCTATTTAAAGTTATTAATTGTCACAAAGTTCTCGTATCATTAATTGAGGCACTCAATGAATAGCAAAGAGGTCATACGGAGTGGGGGAGGGGGGGGGGAGAAGGTCATATGGAACAATTTGTCATATAAAAAGTTTTTTCTACAAAATAATTTTTGATCAAAAAATTAAAAGAAAGGGTCGATTTTTCGCTGTCTGTACGTACGTGCGGATGTATGTTCAACAATTTCTACTTCCCTATGTTTCTACTTCCCAACAATTTCTATTATGTATCGAACAAAAAATTCCCATGTTGCCAAATTTTATTGGAAGCGGTGTTGCCACGTTTAAAGCTTAACAAACTTTTTGAAATATCTCAGGAACAATAAAAGATAGGATATTCGAATAAAGTTTGTTGTATAGGCTACATAAAGGCCCTTCGATTTTATCTGAAATGTCAAAAATTTATGTTGGAAAAACAGATAATGGTTAATCAAATCTATATA
>WYDF02037841.1:0-12561 GCA_009867245.2 Adranes taylori | reverse complement strand
AACCACCATAAAAGCCATTGAGACATGATGTCACCATACTCTCACGAGAGTCAACGGACAAAAGAAGAAGAAGAAGTTCACTGTCACATATCTCTGAGCATCGAACGTCCGCATATTTCTTGATCATGCACCTTTTCTAAGAACAAGTTCAAAATTAAGAGTCTGTCTTTATGAGCTTTGTCACGACAAAATGATGTAACTGCAAAATTTTATTGGATGCCGCCGTTGGTTACTTAATATAAGGCATGGAAGATTAAATTTGTTTATTGTATCTTAAGACTGAAATGATTACTTAGAAGACAGCTGCCTTAATTTTTCACATTCAGTATTTAATAAAATTCAAATAAATTCTAAAATTTTATTTAAATATATTCCTTTTAGTAGAACTAGAATTTTCACTAGAATTTTTTAAATTAAAATTTACCTTAAACAATGTATCGTTCCTTTCGTAATTAATTTGTTGCTTTTTTCTATTAAACATATAATTTGGACGATCCTATTAAAACAGTATTAACAAAAGGAAATGAACCAAAATCGTCGCTTTCATTTCGAACAGATTTCAAACCAGAAAGGAGAAAGAAACGAACAGAACAAAAAAAAACATAGTGAATGAGGCTTTACTTTTTAATCAGCCAGCAGCATGTTATCCCAACTGACCGGGAATTTAATTCCACTAATTGGCTATGGGAGATGGGTATCTGGTTTCTTCGATACTCAGACCGTATCGAACGTTATTAACATTTCAGGATTTTCAGAGAGATCTTTGGAGATTACACCTAATACGCGGTGCACACATTTGAGCGTTCTGTGGCTGGTATTGTTTTCTTTTTGTTCTATTCGATTAACTTCTTTAAAATTGACACTTAAAGAAACAAACTTTTAATGGCAACGCTACGTTAATAAATTCTAATTATTCCTGTTTGAGAATTAATATTGAATATATATAATTTAATTTTGTGTTCTACATTTTAGTTTTTATATCAATTAAGTTGTTAGAAATACTGTCACGTTATTTCTAGGGCGGCCGGTTATTCCCCGACGTTACATGTGTGATAGGGGACCTTTTATATGGGTCAGTGTAGCAATCTCCTTCTCAGAATTATAAGTATCTCAACTCGTTTGTTATTTTAAAAGATAGCCTTTACTTTATCTACTTCTAATAATGTTATTAATTGAATGATTGACGAGGAAAGTTTGAATTTATATCCCCAATATAGCCCCACTTCATTTAGAATAAAACACTAGCCAGGACCCTTGCTAAGACGGACGTTCCTTCAGATTTGATCCAGTCCTCTTGTGGCTGGATAATTACTGGTAACGTCAATCCTTAGCAATAGTCGTTAGCTTTAATAACTCAGTCAGCAGAAACAAAACAGTTATTAGACTTAATCAAATTGTATTGGTCGTTAAAAATGTTTACATGCAATTCAAGTACATGCTCATTCATTCCCATACGTAACATAAAATAATCAACACTTAGCAATTAATAAAATAAATCAACATTAGAATAAAAGTGACTTTATGATTTGTTATGTCACATCAAAGAAATGTTAAACTAGGTACGTACAGATTTTGCTTGTACATAAACTATTTATTTATTTTCTATTTAAACGTTGATTGTATGTAAGTTTGCATATATTAAGATGTCAGATTTTGAATTATTCGCTATATACGCATATGGTATAATGTATTGTATCAGCTATATATTATGCATTTGGATTAATTAACACCTATAACAAATTGATACGAACCATTAATGTCTTATCAATGAAGCAAGGGACTTTAACAATCCAAATTCTTCGTATAATACTTGCATTGGAGGTTTTTTTTTCTGAGAAGCATCGGACCATCGTAAAAATTCCCAAAATTGTTTCAACAGTGACATTAATGTAAAAGCGGACTTTAACAATCAAAGCTCAAACCTTAACACACGTGGTTCAGTATTAGATTAACGTACCAACACGATATTCCAATGAAGAATGTAAGTAGTATATACCATCACGCAGTAAGACGAATTTTTAAGTAAGTAGGTGTTAATTGCGAAAATTGTGATAAATAGGATATTCTAAGAATCAGTTGTAAAAATTGTCGCACGGTGAACACGTGTTTCTAGCCTATGATTATAGCTGTTATCAAAGCCTTTCCTTATTCCACATACATGCGCAAGGTCTCATTGCATCGAACTAAGAATCCGATACTCAACCATTATGCTATGAATTCCTGGACCAACAATTCTTAAAATTTTCTATTTATACGTTGATTGTATGTAAGTTTCCATATAATAAGATTTTAGGTATGTATTTATGCATGTATGTCGTTGTATATATATGCATTAATGGTTACATATATATGGTTGCATATATGTGGTTGTCTAGGCATACATAGTGTAATGGTTCAGTATCGGATTCGTAGATCGATGCAATGAGACCTTGTGCCTATATTTAGAATAAGAGAAAGTGTTGATAACAGCTATAGCCCTGTGTTAGAAACACGTGTCCACCTTGCCTCATTTTTTACAACTAATCTTAGAATATCCTATTCATTACAATTTTCAAAATTAACATCTACTTACTTAACTATTTATTTATTATTTTAGAGTAACGCACCCATATATTAACTATTTATTTATACTTATTCATTACCTTGATCAACGAACTAATTAAACTCGACTTCATGTTATTCATCAGAATTATACTCAAGCTAATTTATCTGAATTATTCCCAAAATATTAAGCTAAGTATCGCGCTACATTAGACGAATGTATAATAAAATATTTCATAAATTTATGATCACACGATAATTAGACATTCATTTATTTCTAATTTAATTCTTATTCTAATATTATTTTATTTATCTCAGGTCCCCTTCTATATATCGATATGCACATTTTTTGTCATGATCAATTTGTATCTCATTAGCTCATTCTTGAATTTTATAACACCTGTGTGACATCGGTCAATTGACTTTGTTTAGATGCATAGCTTCTATGTACAATTCGATGCATAGACATGAATAACTTATTTTTCTATGTTTCATATAATACTTCTGGTGTGCGCGGTAATATAGAAATAGCACGCTATACTAACATAATTGAATAGTTTGATCTAAGTGAGTAATTGGTTAATTAGATCAGTTAAAAGTGCAATCCAAATGTACTTGTTTCGTATTTTTTAGTATGAATTAGATTTATGAAAATGTGGTACAAGCAACTGATGCTTATCCTATTAGCAAATACTTTTTTCTTACAGTTGCTATTTTATCCAATTAGTGAGATTCGACAGAAAAATTGTAAACTCCAGTTTCATTCAAAGCTCCTTTAAGTTATCATCTGGTTTTTGCTCTAAGAGAAGTAAATCTTGTTCAACTGACGAAGGTTATAACTACACCTGCTTGTTCGTTTGTTTGTTGGTCATATTTAAATAACCAACTCTAAAGGGTAATATTGCTGGCGATAGTTATCTGTTGCTCCAGTTTCGTCTACAAGAGTAAATTGGTATTGTAATTATTATTATAAATTTAGTATAGTAAAATCGTCTTATAAAAATTCAAGCAGTGTTTAATTTTGCATGGATTAATAGTATTTAGACATTAACTAACCACTCACAATTCGCGAAATATACATACCAAGCCACGCCCATTGTACAGTCGACTGCTACTACATAAAATTCTTGGTTCCATCTTTTAATAAACCTTTGCATAATAAAGAATTTTTGAGTTGTGACAATTTTTTAGAACAATTTCCCGCATTTCTTAGCCTTTTAAATTGTACTAAGGATATTGTTTATATGGAAAGTTCACTACGGAACGATTTCATTCTTGCTAGCTTCATTATTTTGGATTCAAAGCAGATGGCTATTTGGATTTTGCGAACGATTTTGACTACTTCTGCAAGATTTCTGTTTAATCATCCTCATGAAAGAATTTTATTTAAAGTATATACTGCCTACGTTTCTGTTACCAAATTGAGTATATCCAAATTACTACAAATATGCTTTTGTTATATATTGTCACGTGTTGTTTTGCTTATCTAGGCTCTCACCTAGAGTTACCTAGGCTTTCTTGAAATCTCCATGTCGCACCGTTGAGATTATGGGATAGAGACGGGTTTATGCCCTATTGGTCAGAACCCAAGTCCAATCCACAGGTTAGGGATCGTAATAAATAACTGTTTAAATAAATAGTGAAATGATGATGTTACTGGTCATACCAAGGGAGGCATAGATCGTATTTATCGTACTAAATACCTCTACGGGGCGTAGTTAGCTAATAGATTAGCTAGGTACCTTAATTTTGTAAATCGTAACTTATACTTAAGCACTTTCTAAACTTATGTGAGGTGTGAGCAACTAAAAGTGTAGCTATACTTAAGTCCCATATATTAGAACTATTCAATGGAGTAATTACAACGACGCCATAGGTCGGTTAACAGCAGATATAAATACGTGTGCTTAATAGTTAGTACCACTTATATAAAATTAGTTAACGGAGTTATGCAAATTCCAAAACGCAAATTTTGTACATCAAATATATGCAGTACCAAAATATTCACATAATGTTGCTCATCTTGGTTATTCGACCGACGCGTGGCACTAACTTTATTGACTCTATTGCTACCCACTAGAATTCTATCACTACTGCTTATTTCTAGTTCAAATGCTAATATCTAATTTAATAGCTACTGAATAATTGACTTTAACTAAGGTATTTCAACTGGTTTACTACTCGCAGTTAAGTTGCTCAGGTTTACTTCGACTTCAACTTCTAAGTCTTCGCTATCTCCATATATGTCTTTAAAATATTTCCCCTTCTACAGACTTTTCACTCCTTTCTGCTAATCTAACTCATCATACCGTGTGATACGCTGTTTACCCATGGGAGCGGCCCTACTGATCATGTGTTTTCTAACTGGCTGCACGGTCTGCACCGGCCGGCCTTGCGCTCACTTATTGCTAACACATCTGCTGCTACGTAATATGCCCTAATTACTGTCCAATAAAATTATTAGTCCAATACAATTATTTGATTGATTTCTACACCGAATAATTCTGCTGATGCTTCTAATCTTAGTTACTTAACTCACAAACTACCTGGCACCCTTGTTAACACTTTGCATATTTGCTAACATAGTGTCACAGTATTCTGTATACCTTTTCATCATCATAGATAGCAATTTGCTTAGTTATAATAACATTCTACTAACCTATATGTGCGTATTTCATACCAATATTTACATTTCATTGTTTCAATAATACTTGCTTAAGTGAAGCTTAGTATTTTACATTTAGTAATTGTTGCCTAAATTAATAAACCATTTCGTATGATCATAAACATTTTTCCATTATATTCAATAATTCTTTATTTTATATTTTATAAAAGTACATACCGTGTGATCTATTTTACACGATGACCAATTGACTCGTTACAATGTATACATATAAATGAGGGTCGATACAGTTCTGAACGGTGTTTATTTTTTGAAAATCTATTTGGCGCAAAAACAATCGTATTGCAACATTGATCACGTATGACAAACAACTCGATATAACAAAATAAAATAATGCGAGTGAAATGAAAGGAAAAACCGCAAGATTTTATTCGACACTTTTCATCGAATAGATCGAAAAATGTCATTCTCAACCCGGAATATTTTGGAAGACAGCGTTTCGAATTTAATTTGCTCCAACCAAATAAGAACGAAGAAGAAAAAATACGGGAAAGTAAACAAAAGAGATGGCAAGATAAATAGGAAAGACGAAAAAAGGGCATAACACAAAGGAAAGAAACGCGTATAAAATGTATGGGTACATATGGAACAATGTCAATATTTTTATTATGCTTTGTCACACTTTCGATCTATATGTCGGAGTAATGTTTAGGTACAATGATGTGCCAAATTATTGCCAATACAAGAGAATATACAAGCACCATATATGTTCATATATCTTATCTGTACATAATACGTATAGGAAAGATATAGGATTCATGTTTTGACCATTTTTTCAATTTCATTTTAGAAGTTCTCTTCTATTCACATCAGTGCAAACCATTCATACGTAATTCGAAGAGACCCCATTGAACAATTTACCACAAAAAAAATTTTTAAGTAACATTTTGTTGGCCAAAAATTTAAATAAAGTCGTATTTCTCGATGTCTGTGCGTACGTATGTCTGTACGTTCCAGAATTACTCCTAACCTGTTGGCCCGATTTGCATGAAATTTGATACGCAGGTATACATAAGTGTTTAAGTGTTCCGTTAAATGATTTTTTCAATTTTTTCTAGATCCAATGTAGTGGAAAATGCGCCATTTTTGTTTTACAAAAAAATCACTTTAAAACTAGGAGGCTGATATTTCATGGCTCGTATAGTGGCTTGTATTACTGTACGTCCTACGTTTTGTTACATCTTGCATAAAATAAAAGTTGAACCTTTTAGTTTTGACTGTCACCTTTTAAGTCGTCTATTAAATTCAATCAGCACAATAGTGGTTAGAGTAAGCTAAACAACATTAGTCTAACTCATGAATCCCACGCCTACCCATGAATTCGCCGGTCCCCATATTTGTCTACGGCGCGGACAACTTCTCTGTCCGATTTGGTGCGGCCTACGGACGCTCTTCATTCATGTTTTCCGCGTATTTGCCTACTGCGTGGACAGCTGTGCTGTCCCGTTTGGCCTGGCCTACGATCCCACTTGACTCTGTTTTCGGCTAATTTCTAAAAGAACAGTCTGGCGTGCTTTGCACGCGAGACTACCTTGATCTTATGAATGTGTCCGCCTTGGCGCGGTTTGTTGACGTTTTTACTTCATTTTTCCCCACTACCGCTTTTGAGACACTCTTTCTTCGTGTCCGCTCTGCGTAATATTGAGGTCCCTGGGTCTTACACTTGTTCCCCAAGTTTTATTTTTCTATTTTCATAGGAACCGGGATATTCAATGTAGTACAATAGCCGGTCTGAATTAAATCGATCGGAAACTTTACAAAACAAAAATCAGCCTGTATGTATCTGAGTTTGTAATTTTAGAAAAAAATGTTTCAAATAAAATTGAATGAGCTTTTGCTGCAACATAAAAGCGTTTGTTTATAAGGTTTTGTTTACGTATCGGATAAGATATATTGTATACAGGTCGGGCGAAACTAAGAACGGATGGATAAATACGTAAACAGGAGCAACAGTATTTGAACATCAGGTTCTGGCGGGGATGGCGAATTGACGGATAAGATAAGGCACATTAATAAGAAAAAGAAACTTAATGATATGGAATACTTTGAAAAAGAACTATTAGGAGAGAACATGAAGATTAGAGCGGATCAAGAAGAAATAAAACGAGATCAAAAGGATATAAGGAAAGAAATAAAAAAATGGAGAAATGAAGCAATAGTAATGAGGAGAATTAGAAAGAATTATAGAAAATTAAACATAATAATATATTGGATGAGTGAAGGAAGTAGGGATAGGGAAATGGAATGTAATACAATGTGTAAACATAGAGATGTGGAGGAGGCGAGACCCATATTAATGTGGCTGCGTTTATGGGAAGACAAGAGAGAAATTATGGAGAAGAAAGTTAGGTTAATGGGAAGTAATGTTTACATATAGGATTTTAATGTGAGGATTTAACGAATAAAGAGAGGGAAACGCAGAAGAGGATAAAGAGGAGCGCTTTAGTAAAAAAGAAGGGTAATGAGAGGGTTTGGGTGGGTTTTAGAAAAGTATGGATAGGTGATCAGTTATGACACTGGGATAAAGTGAGTGAGAAATTGGTGAAGGTTATAATAGGTAGAGGTACGGAGGTAAAAATGATGAAGGAGGGGGGTTGCATAAGAAGGTAAACGGCAATTAGTTGGGAGGGTTAGATGGGGGATATGATAAAGGGGACAGAAAGCAGAAAGGGATCATATGGTAATAAGATTCATGGAGGTGGGGGAGGAGATAACACGCGAAGAATTTTAGGAGGTAAGGGGGACAACAGAGGAAAGTACAGTGGATGCATTAGGAAGGTAAACAAAAGAAACTGATATATTGAGAATAAAAGTGGAGGGGAGGATGGAGGGTTTATGTCTGTGCAGGAAAGGGTGATCAATGTGATCGGAGGCTGTGAGATTGATAGAGATCTTAATGTGCTATGTTGGAATGTAGCAGGATTGAGAAGCAAGCCTGATGAGAGAGAGGTGATGGAATATTTCGAGTCATTTGATGAGATTGGATTAATGGAAACTTGGATAGAAGAGGAAAAATGGGCAGAAGAAGAAATTAAACTTCCTGTGAACTTCGAGTGGAACATGCAAAGGACAGGAAGAATGAGTAAAATGGATAGAGCGTCTGATGGTCTAGTGTCTAGCGTAAGGAAAGATATAAAAGAACTGAATGTGCATTATATGGA
The DNA here is from genome assembly GCA_009867245.2 of Adranes taylori. NCBI lineage: Eukaryota > Metazoa > Arthropoda > Insecta > Coleoptera > Staphylinidae > Adranes > Adranes taylori. The sequence goes on along the minus strand of WYDF02037841.1, from coordinate 4,176 downwards.
ATGGAAGGAGATTGATATGTGTCGGGAATAAGAGATTGATGGTTATGAGGTATATGTGAATGAAGACTGGAGCTGTTTTAAGAAAAAGGTGGTTGAAGTTGTAAGAATAAAAGGGGATGATCGGGATGGATTATCAATTATAGGGGATTTTAATGCGAGGATAGGTGAATGTGGAGGGAGGTTTTTAGCAGCGGATGAATGATATGTGGAGGGAAAATCTCAAGACAAGAAGATCACAGTTGAAGGAAAAATGGTTTTTAAGAGGCTTTGAAGAGACTGGTTTAGTAGTAGGAAATGGATGGGTTGAGTGTGATTGGGACGGGAACTGTACATTCAGAGGGCATGGCGCTAGATTAGTAGTTGATTATTTGATCATGAATGAAATTGGGAATGAATGGTTGGTGAGGATGAAGATTGGTGAATGGTTTGAATCTGATCACTTTTCACTTGAGACGGAGTGAAGAATGGGTTATAGGAAAGAAGGAAATACGATTGAAAGGGGAGTGGACAAGATAGAGGAAAGATCGTTTATATGGAATGAAGGGATGAGAAAAGTGATGGTATCGAGAATGAAAGAAGTCAAATGGAATGAAGTGACAAAACTAGAAGAATTTGTAAGGCAAGTTGGAAGGAATTTGAAGATAAGAGAAACAAGTGGAAACAGTAGGAATAAAAGACGACATTATAAAGAAGTGGATGAAGAATGGATTAGAAAGAAAAGGGATGTAAGGGAGAATCTAGGAAGTGTGAGGCAGGGGAAGGTACATTGGGAAGAATATAAAATGAAAAGCAAATTGTTAGAGGAGGATAAGAGATTGGTGGAAAGAAACAGGGAAAGTGAGGAAAGAAAGAGAATGGAATTAGAGTGTGAAAGAGAAGTTTGGAAGTATCTGAGAGATAAAGGAACATTGAGTGAGAGGGAGAAAGGAAGTGAGTTGAGTTTAAAAGATTGGGTAGATAAGAGTAGTGAATAGATGATATGTATGAGTGTTCGGAAGATGGGGAGAATGAATGGGAAAGGGATAGAATGAATGAAAATGGTGTGGCTGAGATAAGCGTGGATGAAGTAAAACGTGAAGTGGAAAAGATGAAGAATGGCAGAGCAGCGGGCCAAGACAAGATACCGATTGAGGTATGGGGTTGCCTTATTGAGGATGGGTTGAGAGCTGTGGCTAGAATTTGGATGAGAATTGAAGGTCTGGCAGAAGAATGGAAGACAGTAGAGATTGTACCAGTGTATAAGAGAAGGAATAGAGAGAGCGCTGAGAGTTACAGAGGAATTACGGTTATGGATGGTTTGTATAGATTGTATGTAAAGATTATGAATGGAAGGTTGGATGAGGAGATTAGGAAGAAAGGGACTCCATCACACACGCAGAATGGGTTTGTAAGAGGGAAGGGGACAGCAGACAACGTTTTATTGATGAACTATGTCATAAACCAAGAAATTGCAAAACAATTATATTTGTTGTTCGTGGATCTCAAAGCGGCGTTTGACAAGATTGATCGGAAGTATTTGTGGGAGAGAATGTTAGAAATTGGAATATCACTTCAATTAGTTAGTATGATAAAGAGTATGTATGAAGGAACAAAACTGGGCGGGGCGGGAGTGAATGCGGAAGCATCTGACTGGTTTGATATGAAGAGAGGCGTGACACAGGGATGCCTCTGAGTGCGGGCCTGTTTATATATCGGGAATAGAAGAGGTGTTGAGGAGGGGCAGGTAGGGGGTATTCATATTGGGAGGTGCAAGGTATGGCTGTTGACGTACGCTGATGACATGGTATGCTGGGAAATAAGAGAGAAGAAATTAAAGATGTTATTTGGAGCGTGTCAAGATATATGAATAAGGGAGGACTTGTATTGAATGTTGTAAAGGCGAAGATGATTTGTAATAGGGGTGGGAGAGAATGTAGGATGGACGAGTTTATTTAGAGGATCAGAGTATTGGGTGTGTGAAGAGATGTACTTATTTAGGATTTATGCTGATGCAGTCCGGTTTGTTTAATGAGCATATTAGGATGATTGTAGCGAATGCAAGGGATGTTATGGAAAGAATGAGCCTAGTATAGGAAAGTAGATTTAGCGAATCGGTGACCATGAGTTTGAGAATTATGGATGCATGTGTGAGGAGTGTGCGTATGATTCAGAAGTGTAGGACTGAGGCAAAGTGATAGGATAGAAGAATGCAAACGGGGTGTATTAAAAGAATACTGGGGTTAGATAGATCGACACCTAATGGGATTGTTCTACAGGAAACGGGTAGACATAAATGTTGGTTAACTGGAATGAAACAGTTGGTGAAGTTTGAAAAGAAAGCATGGATGGATGAAGAGTGGAGATTGGTGAAAGAAAGAAATATATATATATATATATGTAAGGTATGAAAGAAGGGGATGGCGAACGAGGGTCTAATGCATGGATGGAGGAAAGGAGAAAAATGTATGAAAAAATTGGATGGTCGATGAGTAGATGGGGGAAAAGATAAATGAGCAGAATAGAATTGTTACTGAGGTATTAGAGAGAATGCGTAGGAGTAAAAAAGTACTACTTCCAGTATATGAAAAATGGGGCGGCGATCACGTCAACGATGTTTTTAAAACTTTATCATACACATCAGTCGTATTTAAGCTTCAGTTAAAGAGGAGTGATATTCTAATGGTGCATTTAATGTAACTATTTTTTTATTCGTCCGTATTAATGTATTTTTTAAAAGTTTAGGCTCAACAGATATTGGTCTTTGTGTATATGTCCTATAATTACAAATAATATAAATCTTTTAAATTTGTAATCATTCAAAGTACTGATTAATTGATGAAAGTATAGATTTCGTATCCATTTATTTAATTGTGTCATTCTGCAACTGCATTAGTAATTCTATGGCTTTTTCCCAACAGATTAACGACTGGTTCATTGTCTAACCAATGTTCTACGCAATAATCGTTAAAACCTTCAATTAATGTATTTCTCCTTATTGATTCCATTCCCTACAACCATTCGCCATCAACGTGTTTAATAAGTAAGAAAGTTAAAGGTGCACATGTCTTTCGATTTCTTACTCGTTTTTTCAAATTTTCTAATCCAGTTTATTCTACATTTGTCCAAGAAGCCTGCTACAGGTGGAAATAAAATTACAGCCTTTAATTTATATCGCTGGAAAACGTTTTCGTAATCCACTGATTATGACTGATTGTCTCGTAATTTAAATGCAAATTTCAAGGGCTAAAATAGTACAAATTCCTTTTAGGAAGTAACGCATAGATCGGTGGAATTACTCATGTGCACGTTTCATTACCGAGAAGAAGTGAACGAATATCAACGTGAACAAGTGCTCCCATAGCTTTCGAAGAATCTCCAAAAAGATATTAGTTTGTAGTAATATCTCGTAGGAAAGATATTGCTTCCCTGCTTCTGTAACGGCCGCTATTATACAATCGTTAGTTTTAACGTCATAAGGAACAATAGGAAATTGGTCTCTGAACTTGTCTATTTTTAATTATTTGTTATACAATAGTATTTATTTAGTGACTTTTAAAATGGAACAGTATCGATTGTGCCTCTAAATAGGTGCAGAATTAGTCAAAATTAGGTAAAATTAATTTAGCTCATGAGAATAGAGGTGATGAAACAGATCTGTACTTCTTAATCGAGTTGGGCTCTGAGCTCATTAAAAGTCAAAAGAAATAAGTGAAGCATCCAGAAGTTATATTTCGGGTATGCGCAAATCTTAGATGTTAACTTCGTATGGCTTAAAGACCATAAATATATGAAAAAAATATCAAATTTTCTCTATGTATTAACAAATTCTATATTTATCTATGTATTATTAAAAAATTTATGTATTATCAAATTTTGGGCGGTGTTATGACCCGAAAACCCTCCATCGTGATTCTATGGAACATAGACGTTATGGCCTGCACGATGATCAATAGTAAATTGATGCAAACTCCATATAGAGTACATCAAAACTTCTGACTATGAATAAGTAAATTCTATATCGAAGGCGAAGGCCTTGTTTTGAAGTTTCAGTTGAATTGCATATTTTGAGCATTTCTGCTTAACAAATAATTACAAAAATACGGAATAATTTTCAAACATACTAACTAAGGATTAATTTTCTCGGCCCTGTTAAGTTTTCATTAGTTTGCGATAATTCTTTAGAATACTGTACTAATA
>WYDF02037840.1:0-25901 GCA_009867245.2 Adranes taylori | reverse complement strand
ATTGACGGATTTCCCCCTTTAAAGATTTACAATATATGGCACATAGAATATATAAGATTATACTATTTAAGTTTAGTTGTAAAGAGTGTGTTATTATAGCATGTATATATAGTTACAATATGCATTGAAGTAAATCATTTTTGTAAAGTAAAGTAATGTGATAGTGAATACTTATAGTGAATCAGAGTGTAATTATAATTAATATAGACAACTACTGTATACTAGACTAAATTGATATACTATAAACCAGTACCAGATAGCCAAACACAGCAGTGACTTACTACCTAGACATACTGTTAAACAGGTGTCTGATTGTCATTTTAAGGCATCCTATTGATATGTTAAACAAGTCAATGTTAAGGATGGAGTTAGCTAAGCGCATCGCATAAGTCTGTATATAGGACTATAGTATAGGTAATTCGATTTACAATTTTGTTCCGCAAATGTCGGCATGTTTCGTAACATCCGATTTGAGATTTTAAAATTGATATATTCCAGTAATGCTAGACATAAAATTTTATTGTTTAAGATTTTATGTAACATGCAAATGTCGCCATTATTTCTTCTTGCTTCTAATGAACTTATGTTGTTTAGTATTATTATTGTTTCTATAGATGTGTCACTCGTTTTACCTAGTTTGACTCTCAATCTTTTTAGGAACTTGTTTTGTACTTTTTCTAATGAATTAATATGTTTTTTATAATGTGGATTCCAAATGCAGGTTGCAAATTCCAAGATAGGTCTTACTAATGAGCTATGGAGGTTAATGTAAGTCAACGAGTTAAAGTGCTTACGAAATCTTGTTACAAAGGCCAAACTACGCAAACTTTTGTTTTTAATGTTTTCGATATGTAAATGAAACGTTAGTTTAGGATCTAGAATTACACAGAGGTCACAAATCTCCGTTACGTTTTTAAGTTTAACATTATTTAAGGCGTATTCAGGATTTATAACTGCTTCAGGTCTCCGAAATTCCATGACGCAACATTTGTCAATATTTATAGTTAGAAAGTTTTCTTTACACCAGATTTTAAATTTATTAATGTCTGCTTGCAGCTCGTTCCTATCATTTAGATTTTTTACTGTTCTAAAAATTTTCACATCGTCTGCAAAAACAGAAATGATGAAGTTTTAATAGCTCTAGTTATATCATTGATAAAAATGTTAAATAATATAGGACCACTGGGATCCTTGACCTACCCCGGAAGTTACGTGTACTGCTGTGGACGTGGAATTACCTATTTTTACAAATTGCTTACGTTCAGTTAAAAAGCTCTTGACCCAGACTTCAACTTAGGTATATTGCCTTCTATACCCAAGTTTTTTAATTTATTTATTAAAAGAACATGGTTTACATTGTCATAGGCCTTGCTAAAATTGTATAAACTGAATGAACTACTTTTTTCTGATTAAATGAGTCTAAAATATTTTTTTGATATAAAAGCAAATTAGTTTCTACGGATTTCCCGGAAGTAAAACTGTAGATTCTCTATAATTATGTTTTTAATTAGCCAAATTAAATGTGTTGTGACTATTGCATCCATTATCCTGGGTATCTGCGAGCCTATCGAAACCCCTCTGTAATTTTCGACGTTTTGCCTGTCACCTGATTTATGAATAGGTATTATAAAACTGTTTTTCCACATATTCGGGAAAACACCTGTTGAGAGAGATTTATTGAACAATGTCAGTATTGATTTAGTGACGGTGCAAACACATTGCTTTAAAAAGTAAGCTGATATTTTGTCGGGGCCTACGCTACTATTTGAATATAACTACGATCGCGTCATAGATTTCCGATGAGTTAACCTTAAGATTAAAGAAGTTAATGGGTGTGTCTGAGTTATTGACATCCGATGGCAAACTACAGTCTTCACTGAAATAAATGTTTGAGAACAACTTTGAAAATAGATTTGCTATTTCAATAACATTATTAGAGTTCGAATTTTTATAGTATATATTGTTATTACTATAAAACTTCCGAAAGAATTTCGGCTTGGTGCTTAGGTTCTTTTCATATTGTCTCAAACAATTATTATAGGCCATTTGTGTTTTAAGTTCACATACACTTCTCATATCAACAAATAGGTTGTAATCAGTTAGTGATTTTAAATTGCTTATGAGCTTGTTATTTATTAACTGTTTCAACTTCGTGTTAATCCTAGGAGCACAATTAGTGATTTACTTAATTGGTATAAACTAGTCTATGGCTGTGTTTAGAATATCATCGAAAGATTCAACTGCATTATTCAAACAGACATTGTTCAGACAACTTGATCAGTCAATATTTGCTAAAAAAATTGTTGATTGACACATAATTTGCTTTTATCAAGTCACGAAAAGTTTCATATTTTAAACTGGGTATTTCAGTTATCGCTAAGTTACATATATATCTTATATGATGTTTACTATTGGGGAAAAGTAAGACGTCGGCTGCTCGTCGGTTGTTTGGTGTGAAGTTCCTTTAGTTTAATCCAAGTTAAGAGAAACTATCCGAAAGTGAGGACGCGTTGATTGATGTGGAATCGCTAACATTTTTTATGCCACAAAAAGCTATCATTGTAAAACCACTCGATGCCCGGCAGATTGTAATCGCCAAATAATCGAAATAAAGCATTTTTTGTTTAAGTTCAGTATATTCCTGTTCTGTCTTGAGTAGTGTAGTTGTTTAAATTCATTTCTGCTTCAGAAATTTTTCATTTAGCCAACTTTCTGTTAAGATAATAATATAGTAGTCAGTGTTAGAAACGGATTGTTTAATTCTGTTAATTTTGATTTGATACCTCCTGGGTTGTGGTAGTAAATCTTAGGAGGATGGTTAGTTTAAATGACTTATTTGCGTGAAATTTGGTGTTTTATGGTTGCTCATTAAAATATTTGATCCTGATGTCTCTTTCACCTAAAGACTTTCTTCTGTTTAATTCTTCGTTAAGATCTTTCAGATATTGATATTGTTTTAACGTATGATCCGCTCCGATTGGTTGGTAGTAATTTTTAAAAATTCTGCTTTGACGGAGAGCTTCTTGGGTCATTTGGGCATTGCCAGTTACCACTTTAATTGGCCGCATTTTATTAGCTAATTTTTTTCCAGACCTTAGAATTTTATCAACTGTTATTGTGAGCCCGATCTATCATCAGGTTTTATATATAACTTTTGTCTGGCGCTACACGTTAATTTGTCACTCGCTTCGCTTTCTGGTATCTTGAAGACCAGAAAATTTTTGCTCCTCATTCTGTCACTGATTTCAGTATATATGTCTTCTTCACTTTCATTGTTGTTTTTTACTAGCATGACCTCTGCATTAATTTTAGAGATTTCTTCTAGCAGTTTTTTGTTTTCATCCAATTGTTTTTTGTACTTTGTCGTGTTAATCGTGTAGTTTTTGCGCTTTTTCTGTGATGTTTTAGATATAATGGTATCTTCTGGATCATCGTTGGAAGACGAGTCGGAGTTTTGACTTAATTCACTTGTTCTTGGTGTCGAATTCTGAGATGAATTACTGGTACTGCAGTGTATGCATCTCTATTTAAGGTTTCGTTTATTGTAGTATTCGTTGAACTGCTGTTTGGATAGTTCACACTGTTCATAGATCTTACAATTCTGGCATGGATCTTACATGGACCAAGTTATTAGTAAAGTTTTGCTCATGTTCATTCTGCTATAGGCAATAACATTCGTATATCTTGACGATAATTTGAAGAAGAGCTTCGTCATATTGAATTCATGGAAAATTACGGATTTGAACATTTAATCCAAAATCCAATTTCCTTTATCTTGATTTTGATATAATTTAAGCGTTTAAATAAATCTTTAAAAATATGAGAAAATGTGAAATTAAATAATATTTTTAGGAGTTTTTAATTTTTAGTTTTTTCACAATATTCCTACCGTTTCTCTGTTATCTCTCTGTTATGGTACCTTTTCTTTTGCTCGCTAATATTAATAATTTCCGTGATGTGTTCCAAATCTTTGTTCTTCGCCAAAATATCTCTTATTCTATTATTCTCTTACTTGACTTCAAACTAAGTTTAAAATTGTAGTTTTTCTTGATACTCCTAATCTACTATGACAATGTTTCTAAGAATTATAGCTAGGCAATGACCTCTTGTGTATAAATGAAACAAAAAGGCGTAGTGATTGCTTTATTATTTCCTAGTTTTCTTTATAATACTATTATCTTTTAGTCATTTAAAGGTAAGATCTGCTAAGCGTTCCGGATTTTTTTATTAGTATTTGTTATATAGATAACTAATCTCTTTATATTTATATTACCTAATTGATATCTAAACTATAATTCAACTTGGAATAAACAATTAGGTAAAATCTACATTGAACTCTACAAGCGGAGGAAGCACAACACGTCACAACAAACATCATTATCATCATGGAAGAAGTCGAAAGGCATATAGAAACAAATTAAACAATCAAAGTGTAATATATATTTCAAACATGGTCTTTGTCAACAATAATTTGCTTATACAATTTTTTTATTTAAAGGCTTATAGAGCTCAACAACAAGTGTCTTAAAACGTGTTTCTTTGGACGAACCATCAATATAATCAACGAATTTATGTTTTGCAACCTACCATGGTCGTTAATTTAACCCATTTACGGTTATATTATGGTGGTTTACTTACCTATTGGTAACATGATTAGTCTCTTGTCTCGGTGGCGGTAATTCTAACTAATTTTTGTGTTTTGTTTCTTGTTTGCATTGTGCCGGACAAATTTGGAATCATGCAGGCAATTGGAAAAATAGTCTAGATTTGGTATCTCAAACTGATGGCACACTTCGACATTTATGCAAACTTACTGGACACAAGGGTGGTATAACCGCATTATATTTTTCCCAGTGTGGGACACGGCTGTACAGTGGAGCAAGGAAAGATAAAGACCTGATCTGTTGGGATCTTAGAGTAAGTGTTTTGTTTTTCTAACAGCTTTTATTTTATTGAACTAATAATATTTTATGATATTAACGCTCCAACTGCGGGCACTTTTTTTTTAATTTTTCTGCACAAAACCGTTCATGGGTAGGCGATTTATAGCTTACGCTAGAACTATTGTGCTAATTGAATTTAATAGAAGAGTTATGAGTCAAAACTAAAAGGCTTTATACGAAATAAAAACGTATGACTTCCAATATATGAAAGATGGGGTGGCGATCACGTCCACTTTTTTTATTTTCTTGTAGCAGATAACATTTCAAAATAACGCGTCAAAACTGAATCGGCCGTTGTACGAGCCATTGTTAATGCTTTTGCAAGTGAATGGATCGTTGTAAATTTTCAAACGACTTACTTTTTAATTATTATTTTTCAGCGTTAATTTTGGTTCATTTTTTTCACATACACAACACAGTTGAAAACACTAAAACTTATAAATTAAATAGCACGTCGATAAATTAGTACCCAAAATCAATTTTTAAAATATAAATTTTTCATTTAATTCATTGCCTAGTTCAACATATTCAGTATTATATGGTCAGTAATTGTAAATATTCTATCCCGAAATTTCAGCAGTGCTATTGAAATTTTAAATGACAATTTTTTTATAGAAACCTGGTCGTCCACTCTTTATATTAGCTCGTGAAGCAAATACCAATCAAAAAATATCACTAGATGTTTCTTTAGATGGTAAATGGTTAGTCACAGGTGGTACAGATGGTAAAGTACAAGTGTGGGACGTTCAAGAAAATTCTTCACCTACTGTACATTACCAGGTAATATGCCGATTAAAATTCATTGGTCGCCAACAAATTCTTAAATAATATTACAGCTACCTTTACATCAAGATTGCGTCAATGGCGTTAGCTTACATCCCTATAGACCAGTTATAGCCACATCAAGTGGTCAACATCACACACTCGATCCTTTACATCATACGCGTAACGTACAATCGTACGAGAATTCCTTGTGCATTTGGTGGTTGGGACCTACACAAGAAGATCCGGATTTACTCACGACGATTATTCAAGCTGCTGCTATAAATACTGTTATGTAGCATTTTTAGTCATGGGAACAGACCAGATTTTATTTAAGTTCTGTATATTAATCTTCCGAAGTTTTAGTTATGTATTTGTTATTTGTATTTTAATATATTATTGCAGTTGCATATCTAATTAATTTGAGGCACTGTATGAAATATATTTAGTAATTTATTTCTTTAAATGAATTTTCATTCAAACAGAATTGTGACGAAAAATACTTCTCTCAGCAGAGTCTAACGTACAATATTTTCTGTGAATGAAATTTTGTACACTGAAAGGAATTAAAGTTTCTTGACGGGAAAAAACCTCTTAACTTTTAGTCCAACGGACTTCTACATAGAGGTTCTATTCTTAAATTATTATTTTAATTTGTTTAATATGATTTAGGAAACATAATTTATCTTTGGAGGAACATAACAGAACACACCATCCAAATCGATTTAGTTCGCATGTTTTGTGCTGCATAATGCACGTCCTGTTTTTCGTGCTCTTGTTGATGTTACATTGAAACAAGAGGGTTTGACATTTTTATCTTTCATATACCATATACGTATGTAAAACGTATAGGTATATGAAAGATGTAGGGTTCATGTTTTGAGAATTTTTTCTATTTCACTTTAGTATTTCTCTAGCATGGAAATTACTGCAATCCGTTAATATGTGTTTCAAAGAGAGGACCATAGGGAACAATTTTCCATATAAAAAGTTTTTCCTAAAAAAAAAATTCTTGTTCAAAAAATTCAACGAAAGTTCAATTTCTCAATGTCTGTGCGTACGTACGGATGTACCCGGAATAACTCCCTTCCTATGTTCCAGAATAACTCCTTTCCTGTGGAATCGATCTGGATGAAATTTGGTAGAGCGGTGCAAACGGTAATTTCGCAGAACGGTTTTTTAATTTTTTTTATAAATCCAATATGGCGAACACGCGCCATTTTTTGCGTCAAATTCTCTCAAAAATTTGCTATTCAAACTACGTATATTACCTTGCATTCTGTATCGAAAAAAATGTCCCACGTTGCAAAGTCTTACAAACGCGACGTTGTCGCGTTCAAAGTTTGACAAACTTTCCGATATATCTCAGGAACTATAAAAGATAGGACATTCGAATAAACTGTATTGTATAGGCTACCTAAAGCCCCTTAGATTTTATTTTAAACATTTTTTTCTAAAATTTAAATTTAACATATATACAGGGTTTTCATTTTCAGTGGCCATTTTCTCAGAAAGTAGACATGTAATTTTGATAAAAAAAATTGTGTCGAAAGTTGCTTTGATAATAAAGGAATATGCAAAATATAAAAAATCGCACACGTAATCTTGGGAGTAATGTTACCTTGAACAAAGTGTACAATCCTAAATATCTCGGTTCCTATGAAAGTTGGAAAAATGAAACTTGGGGAACTTATGTAAGGTCAGGGGACCTCAATTCTGCCTCAGTTAACAGTCTAATGTATTGAATTAATTTTGAGCAATAAAAAAATGTGTTCAAAAACTTTTCAGTAACACCCTGTATATTTTTATAGGTTGGTAGCCCTTGTGATTCGCTTTACAATGATACACATATGATGGGTCTATCGTTTTGAAGATATGATCCTAAATAACGTAAAACTTCTCGACTTGTTATGGCAACAGCATTCAACAATCATATATACATACATGTAAGGCTTAAATAATAGAACATATGCAAAGTTACATGAAAAATATTTTACGCTGTATGAGACCTACAGACTGTGCTTTTGCAATTGAATAAATGTTGTTTCCAGTGGCGGGTGGACATTATAATTTTGGAAGGGGTTCAAAATGATTATTTTCTTGAAAAATTCAGTTTTAAAACTAGAAGACTGAAATTTCGCTCGTATATAGCATATTGTTCTAGGCGTCGAATCAAAGTAGTCCCATCCCTGCAAGTGGTATAGAACGCGACCAAAGCCACATTTAAAATTTTACAAATTTTTTGATATAGCTCAGGAACTATAAAAGATAGGACACTTGAATCAACTTTATTATATAGGATACCAAAAGCTCGTTCAATTGTATTTGAAACATATTTTTTTCTAAAATTACAATTTAAATATATACAAGATGTTTTTGTTTTGTAAACTTTGCGATCCATTTACTTCAAACCGACTATTAAATATCTCGCTATTAAATACTACATTAAATATCTCGGTTCCTATGAAAGTTGAAAAAAAATAAAGCTTGGTGGACAAACCCAGGTACCTCAATTTTACGCAAAGCGGACACGAAGAAAAAGTGACTTCATGGGGACCGAAGAATTCATGGGTAGGCGATTTATAGGTTAGACTAATGTTGCTTAGTTTATCCTAAACACAATTGTGTTAATTGAATTTAATAGATAACTTAAAAGGTGACAGTCAAAACTAAAAGGTACAACTTTTGTTTTATGCAAGATATAACAAAATGTAGGACTCCAGTAAATGAAAGATGTCCAGTATATGAAAAAAAGAGGGTGGTGATCACGTCCACGAATTTATATCGAATTGAAATCATCTCCATAACATCGTTTTGCAGACTCAAACACACATTCGAGTTTTCTGCTCTGAGCCTTTGCTCCTCGTTCTACTAAATACCCTCGGCATTTTGTCACCACATTTTCTACATCTCCTTCATGCAGTAAATGTCCTTTTTCTCTCTATGACCACATTTGAATCTTGCAATGATCGTTCATGTTTCATACTCCTGACAATAAATATTCCGGTATTCTGCCCTCCACCTGTATGTGCTTATATTTGTTACCTGCATTTCCTGTTTTTCCATATCACATTCCTTCTTCTCTTACATCCGTTTCCCATTCCAATACAGAAATATCACATTCCTTCTTCTCTTACATCCGTTTCCCATTCCAATACAGAAATCTTACAATAGCTAAGTTTTAAATTCTTCATCTTCTTCCTTATCATGAAGTATGAATATTTGCAACATCTGTTTTAAATAAAACAGTGTTCAACTTCGTTATCAGTGTTCATGTTCATGTTCACTTCTGGATATTGGTTCAAAATTTTCAATATTTTCAATTTGTGTCTCATTCCTTTAACGTCATATCTATCAGACAAAATTCTTCTAGTTTGCATTTTTTCTATATAAAAAATTAAATAATTTGTTGATAAAATCATAGCATATGGGATGAAACATTTAAAGTACCGCTTTGTTTGTCTCTAAATATTTTTTAATTATTTTACTAATTTATGTAGTTGGAGGAATTAAAAATATCAAGTTCTTAAAATTTTATCTGGATCTTAAAAATTCTGTTTGAATCATTTTTTTTTTCTTTGTAAAATACATATTGACGAACACGTTTATTTAAGTAAAATAATTAGTTTTTCTTTCAATACACGTTTTTAATTATATACCCGAATTTCTAATTTTTCTAGCTCCAAGATGTACAGTAGTAAAATAAATCGTTTAATAAAATATTGTTTTATGTCGTCAAGTCAAAGAACTGCAAACCAAAGATTTCAAAAAGTCAGGAATGTTCAAACTCAAAAACTATGAGCTTCTCAAAATGAGACTACGACCTTTAAATGTACCAATTATAGCACATTGCAACAATAGAATCATGTTTTAAGTCTTAATAGGTCTAAACGGAGGTTTATGTACGTACACATATGTAACTTAATATTTATGTATTGTGTCTACATCGATGGTGTATTGTCTGTACTTATATTAACTAGGAGTGTAATCAATATTTATTGAATGAAGTTTTGACGTTTTCTTAAAAAGTTTCCTAAAAATACACTGAATATAAATAACCATGTTTAAGTTTATAGAAATATTAGCTATTACATGGCGTTGTGAACAAATGTAATAAAAGGAAAAACCCAGCTCATTTGTAAGGGATTAGGGTTTGTGCATTTCGTTCAGTGTAAATTACGTTTCGAAAAGTTATTTAGAGATCTCTAAACATTCTGATCAATTAATTCCATTTGTCTTTATATAATATTGAAAATCACGGTTCCAAAAATGATTAAAGAGACTCCTTAAAACAGTCTGCGGTCCTGATACTTAAACTTGTTAAACGATCAATTCATGTTTCTTTGAAAAAAATTGTAAGTCATCTATCCAAATAACATATGAAAGGTATGTAAAAACTGAAACCGAGACCTCGTTCAAACCAGATAACCTGTTTTTAAAGTGCGGTTTTCCAGTAACCCTACTGCTTATAAACAGCTAATAATAAAATGAAAGCAAAAAGGAAACAATTTTTGTCACCTATGAAAAACATATACAAATGAAACTACAGTTATTATGTAAAATCATTTATTACGATAAAACAGAACATCTCTGACGTAATTATAATTCATTACATGATTTATGTTTAACTGAAATTAAATTTATAAAACGATAAATTCTTCATTAATAAAAATGATATATTTAATTAAATTCTTGTATCTCTTATCGTTACAAGTATTGTTGGACAATTTCTGATACGGTATTAAATACACTCAGTTCTATTTTCCTAATGTCAAATTGGAAAGAATAAGCGAAAATTAGAAGAATAAATTTAAATATTTTTAGAATTGGACCAAACATATTTTAAATTAGTTATGGGGAGGTCCAAGTATAAAAAAAATTAAGAACTTTTGTTTTATAGCGATAAAACAATCGCTTTATCGATGTAAACAGGAAGTATCGAGCAAACAACAATCAGCGGAAACTGAAATGAAGTGACTGTGACTTGTTTAATCCAGAGACTTGAGAAATTGTGCAGATTTATAATGCACATTTTCTCAATTTTATTTATTACTAGCTCTTATAATTAGACAGGTTTTAACTTGAACTGCCATGCAATCGCAAAACTTGTAACTTAAGAGGTACATAAATTTACAAAATAACTAGAAATTCTTTCTGAAATTAGGAAAACACATTCACTTCGTATTAAATTATAAATAGTGCTAATTGATTGAAATAGTGAAATGCGCTAACCGATGTAATGTTTCTCACCTTATATCAATAACTTGGTTTGCAAACAAGTACATTAGAAATAGAAATATAATCCTCAATCTAACTTTGCAGACGAAATTAAGTGCTAAAACCGACAACCTTTTACGAAATTTAAATAATGTATTTAAATCGTCGGACAACATAACTACGTGGCGATTTACCATCTATTATTGTTATAACTTCCATCCATGTTCATATTACCGCCTCCTCTTCCGCCAAAAGGTGGTTGCTTCATTCCACCGCCCCATTGATTACCTGGTGGGGGACCATCAGACCCCATTTGCCCGCTACCACTTGATCTAAATGTATTGTACGGATTATTTGTGTCTCGTGCAGGCAGATAATTTACTGGCCCTTGTTGGTTTGGATATTGCTGTCTATTTCCGCTATAATTTCCCTGTTGATTGAAAGGAGGACCACCGTTTCCGCCCATCATCGGTCCCCCTCCACCACCGAACGATTGTGCTCCTCGATTACTTGGGTTCTCACCGCCACGATAATTGTTTGTTCCGTCATAAAAATTACGATTGGAAGAAAGAACATTTCCTACGCCAGCGCCAATATGGGGGGCATTTCCTACACCGGCGCTCATAGGGGGTCTATTTCCACCACCACCAACCTGCTTCATATCGAGAGCCCCACCTCGAGTGGAACCACCGCCTTGCATATACCTGTCATCCATATTTCGTGAAGGATAATTACCTACGATAGAAAAATGTTATAAAATATTTAAATAAATCATTAAAACGGAAATTTGGTTACCTATTATATAAATATTGCACATAAATTTAAAAAAAAAAGGGGGGGGGGTGTTAGAATGAAAGCATGGAACACACAAAATTCAAAAATTTTTGCTTTGCGAAAGTCAAATGTAAATATGAAGAGCCCTAAAAATTCATTTCTGTTATACGCTTCTTGCGCAGAGGAGGAGTGAAGTTCAAATCACGAATACATGGTGTGCTACCATCAACCAAGTAAACAACCTAAGAATGGCGGTCTAAATTCCAAAACATTTCGTACATAGCAAATGCCAGAAAATATTATGACTAATCTAGTCCTCTTGACAAGAACTAAAAGAAAAATTGACTAGTTCTAAGGTTGGAGCCCAATGATTGAGATAATTTAACGAGTTTTCCAATTGGAATATTCTGTATTCTTAGAATACAGAATATTCCAAATGATTAGTAAATATTTTTTTACAATAATTACCTGGACCGAAATTGCCACCACTTGAACCAGCCATCATAGTCCCACGGCCACCGGGGCCCAAATTATCCCGATCCACATTACTTCCTCTTCCCATATGCATTTCCAGATCATTTCCACCGCTCATATTTCTACCTATAATATTGAAAATATAAGAATGTTATAGAAAAACAATTTTAAAGTAATCCTCACGAAAATCATTGAACTGGGCAATATTGTCGAACTTGGCATTTTTTTACAATGTCAAATATGGCTACAGATTAAAAAACATTCGAGGAAATATATTTAAACACGTCTCGAATTACAAGCGTTCATCATTACAGTCTTCATTATACAAACTATTTAGCATAAGAGGCTTTAGGACGGATGCTGACAAATGATTATAATACCATTTAACGGTTTGTTCATATTGGCCCATAGTTGTTAAGATATTTTTATCATCTAATTATGAGGTTAACCTGCGATATTGTCAAAATTACTTACGAATATACATTATTAAACGTAAATTATATATGTTTAAAAGGTAACACTACGCAAATCTTTATAAATATATCAATCTTTATATATCAGTGATTCTGCAATTGTTTGTGCTCGATGATCTTGGGAACCACAAAAGCAATCGAAGCCATATTCATATCGTAGCTTCGGTTGGTGCTGCCCTAGGTTTTTATTTTTATTAGATGTCGTCGGGTGACTCCGGTGCGATGTTAAAGCGTGTTTTCTATATTGCAACCCACTTATATGATCACATATGTGGGTTGCAATATAGCAAACATGCCTAGCCTTGCTCTAGCATAGCTTCGATTCCATGTTTCCCTAAGTTTTTATTTAGTTTAGGTGCTGGACGTGTTGAGCGAACATATAACTGATTTTCAATATAGAAAACACGCCTTAACATCACATCGGATCCACCCTACAGCACCTAGGTGAAATAAAAAACTGGGGGAGCATTAATCGAAACTATGCTGTGAATAAGGTTTCGATCGCTTTTGTGGTTTCCGAGATCACTGGTTACATACAAACGCATAATCATTTTTATATAAGAATATATGTAAAAATGTTCATAAAAATCTATAATTGACATACCCATCATCATTGCGTCATCGCCTCCATAATGGCCCACATCCGGACCACCATGACGACCCATATCTGGACCTCCAAAAGGACCCATATTCGAACCTCCAGATCTGGCCATATCTGTGCCTCCAGAACGAGCCATCTCTGGGCCTCTAGGACGAACCATCTCTGGGCCTCCAGGACGAGCTATCTCTGGGCCTCCAGGACGTGCCATCTCTGGGCCTCCAGGACGAGCCATCTCTGGGCCTGCTGGACGACCCATATCTGAAATTCCACGACGATCGATATCCGGGGCATTACTTCCTACTCCACCTGCCATTAATGGATCTCCTCTTCGTCCTTGCTCTAGCGGATATCTAAATCAATTAATTGTTTTGATCTTTACCACCAAAAATAATACTTTCGGTTAATCGTGAAATAGAAACTTTATAAAAAAGCTAGATTTCGTATGCGTCAGAACTAATCAAATAATATTCAAGTGCCACAATCCCTGATATCACGTGATTTTTAAAGTTTCAAGTAATTTTTGTTAGCCAACAATCTTTCTAGCTTTAACCTTTTATCCTTTCTGCCATGATTGTTTATATTACCTGATAGTTTGAAATATCGTTAACATTCCGAATTGCTTTTTGTGTACTCATGGTTTTGGCTGCCTCGCTAAAATCCCAGTTTTCTGGAAACGTCGTAGACGACTTCAGCAAGAGAGAAGCATTATTTTACGAAGTCTCGAGAAAGCTAAATGGGATATGGGCAAAAGCAATTTTCGCGAATTTTTAGCAATCAAAAAGATGAATACGAGGTAAACCCGGAATACTAAAGATATTTGATTTAACCACAACCGCGGAAACTTACAACTACATATTACCTGTTAGTATATGTCGATGGATCAAATCGAGAATCATGCATAGATACTCGATCACGATTATTCCCTGGATGCTGATACTGTGATGGCATGGCCGGTTCAAATCTTAAGGCCTGTTGCTGATGTTGCCCTGGACCTAACCTATTGTCACCAGTTGTATTAATACCATAACCGCCTTCATTTCTTAAGTGAGGAGGCGCCTCGAACTTCGGTTCGTGCGCAGCTATCGGACGACTTTCAGTTGGGTTGTTTATTCTCATCTGTTGATAATCTTTAATAAAAATAATTTATTAAGGCTCGTGCAGATCATCTAACAAACAAACAATGAAGATTAATAGCTATTGTACTTGGAAAGTGTTTCAAATGGAATTGGATTCTTATAAATTATGTAAGAACGATTTAAATTTATATTATAGAATTTTATTATCGAAAAGATAGTAGCAAGTGACATTATTATTTCTAACCTTTGCTATAATTTCGATCCATCTGGAATTTATCATCTCTTGACGTCGAAGCAATCATAACTTTCTCCTTTGAGTGATCTTTCGCTGTTAAACTTTCAAATATTTTCGATAGTGGTGTTGTATTCAGGTTAATGCCTGCAGCATTTATTGATGTAACTGATTGAGTAGTACTCGACTCTGATGGGTTTAATGGTAGGACAACAGATGGTGCTATAGTAATAGAGGACGTACTTATAGTATTCGCGGACATTTCAGTTTTCTCTATAGATCGTTTAGAATCAGACTTTTCAGTTGTTGATTCTTCATTGGGCTTTTCTTGGTTAGATTTAGCAGCTAATGAACCTAAAAGCATGATTTAAAAGAAGAAAATTATTAGAATATTTTCCAATAATTATACAAGAAATTACAAAGATATTATTACATAGTAGAGACATATATACTGCTACACATATTTTATACGATAAACAAAATATTTTTAACTAATATTTTATTAATTTATTTACAACTAGATATGGTTTAGATATGATATATAAAATCGAAATTGAGTACGACACAATACCGGCACATCCACAATTTCTACACAAAATGAAAATACTATTTTGGAAAATAATCTAATTATTCTCAAATCCAGAGTTCAGAATTTAGAAGTTTCATTTAAATAAGTAAATAAATAGTTTTTTGTCGTTAATCTCCAAAAAACGATCTTTAAGAGGTTAATTATTGGAAAATTGACCACAGTTTGTTAAAGGATTCAATGTTGGCGTTATCTTGTGGCATACCATAATCTTCTAAAACAAAGCATAATTTATAGCCCAAGAGCTTTAAGCAATCTTCTGTGCTGATGAAATATGGTACACAGCGTTGGATTAGGATGTGGAATTGATTTTGGAAGTGTCGTTAAGTCTACGACGAAAGTCACTACGAAAATCGCAATATTATTCCAGCACATTTTGTTGATTAATTTTGGCAGATGTTTTAACGCCCTTTTTCACAAAAATCCAAATTGGTAACTACAGACGCCCTACAAACAGACTTTGGATGATGGCCTTTTTCAAACCAATTCAGAGGCTTTATTATATGTGTGTGCATAATCATATAATTTTGTTTATTGACCTTTCCCTGAACACTAAAAATTTCTCGTCAGTAAATAATATTTTTCTATTGATTATCCACGTACTTCAGCACCAACTATTTGGATTTTTCGACTATATTAACTGCATGTCTATTTTAGTAATAATAGATTTAGTAATAAATATTTTTATAGTTAAACACAATAACATTCTCTTACCCATAATATTAGCTATCAGAGCCTTTGCTTCATCCAAATTAATGCCAGATAAGTCCATTTTAGCTAAATTGTGTTCGGTAGTTGTTGACGTATTTGTAGTACCTCCAAGTGTAACTGAATTCATTGATGCTTCATTACTATGAAGACTCACTTGTTCATTTTCAATCTGCTGCTTCTTTTCTTCTACATTTTTACTTGCTGCTTTAAAAACGTCTTCATAACTATACTCTTCTTCATCTGAATCTATATTAACAGTGCTCAAAGGTTTCTCGTTATTGCCGTCTTGATTCTTAACGGATGATTTCTTCTTGTTTCCTTAAAAATAAGAAAATGTTTGAATTATTTCAATTAGATTCTTTACATTTTTCAGAGCTTTATTCATTAATTAGTCTAAAACCTATTTTCACTATTATTATAAACCACAGATTATTCTATAGGTCGATGAAAAAATTTGTGGAAGTTGTCTAAAAACGGGAAGGGCATCAAAATATGGATTTTTATAAAAAAGTATACTACCATTTTCTTCGTCAGACTTAGGATCATCTTCAAAAATTTCATAAAAACCGTCTTCATCATCATAGTTAATCCCAAGCGGATTTTTCTTCGGTTTTTCTGTCTCATTGTCTGCCGTAGAAGTTTTCTCGTAGAGTTTTCGCGAAAACGGACTCACACGGCCAGTTTTAGTATTTACCGTTTCTACGACCGCTGGAGTCTCTTCAACCGGTATAACATCTAAAAATCGAATATCAAGTAAAGTACTCAAATTCTCTGAGAATGTGTTTTTTTAAATCATTGAGATGACTTAAAAAATGTTTACCGTCATCAGATTGCTGTCCTAAACTAACAAATTTTCTTAATTTTTCAACACGTTCTGGTTCACGTGCTTCCAATTTTTTTAAGTAAGTAATGAGACCATGTTGTTCCTCGGTACTTAAATCTTTGAAGTTCTGTAACAGCGTTTGCAAATCCGAATCTGAAAGTCCATCCATTGTGCCAGCGTCTTGATCTTTTGGTGCAGTTTTAGCTACAATGGAATATATTAATCGGTCAGACTTCGACTTGTAGACACTAACTAAAATTAGAGATTTTTTTCGCCCTTACGTAGCTATTCGTATAAGAATTAAAACTGTCAAGTCTGTTAGTCGTGTCTTTATTACGTATCCAAGAAACGACAATTTATATACCAACACGCACATGCATTGATGTAAATAACTTCATTCAGCTGCTTAAAGTATTAATCTTGTATAATAACTCATTTGCGCAGGTAAGTTTATCTAATTTAGTAAAATTTGCACAGAAAATTAAAATGATAAAAATACGGACCCTTATTTTTCAACTGCTATAACTGTCAAGATCAATCGCTCAAAAAATGTTTAAGTCCCACATGTTTATAAATTTTTATTTTCCAAGTTTCTACTGTCTATTTTATTTTCATTGGCATTCGCACTAAATTGATTAGAAAATATAATCGAACACAGCTTTTGCTCTACTAACTTCATGACCATGTTATTTTTGGACATGAAATTCAAAATGTAGCAAAGTATAGTTTTAAGCGATTAACATTGATTGACAGTTATAGCAGTTAACAATTATGGGTCCGTATTATGATTATTTTAATTTTCTGTGCAAATATTACTAAATTAAATAAATTTACAAGCGAAATGAGTTATTATGCAAGATTAATACTTTAAGCAGCTTACTGCTTAAAGTATTAGTACTTTAGTATTAGTAATACTTTAACAAAGACTTTGAGAAGCTATATCTCTGAAACGAAAAGATAGTAAGGTAAGACTTTCCAGTTTTAATTTTTATACTATGAGTACATAAAGACGAAAAATCTCTAATTTTAGTTAATGGTTATAAGTCCAAGTCTAGGTAATGAAGAATGAAGGTAGTACCGAAAAAATAGTCATATTTCAAATACAACAAATATGTTTAAAAGGGACAATGAACAATGTAGACATAGCTGTTTCGTATATTATTATGAACCCCTCGAGACTCTCCTCATATTAAAATTCCAGCGCTCCAGGAAGAAAGAAGTACTGTAATCAAAACTAAAAAAAGAAACACTTTCCAAAGCAAAGATGCGCTGATATTAAAACCTAAAGAAAGAAGTGCTTTCAGAGATAACCTGGAATCGAAATGACAAAGAAACACTTTCCAACGAAAGAAATGATAGCTTCACAGAAGGAAATACTGAAATTGAAACCTAGAGAAATGCGCTGCGAAGAAAGAAGTACTGGTATCCATAACTAGAAACATTTATAATAATACACGAAATAGCTCGTCCCAGCGATTTTATTTTTCAATAACTCACCGGCAATAGTTTGCTGTTGAACGATAGCATCTTTAACGGCTTTCGCTGTTTCGCTTTGCTCCAACTTGCTACTATCAATTCCTCCACCTGTAAGTTTTTGAAGAAATTGCGCTGTTGTTAGAGGTTTGTCTGAATCTTTAGATGCTTCTGCCATTCCAACCTATTAAAATGTATCAAATACTATAAAACAAATTTATTTCAACTAGAACGGAAATAATAATTTGTTCATTCATTTTGGTAGATTTGACGGTTTATATCTCGGTATTTAATGATGTGGTTTTTTCTTAGTATATTTGATACATCTCTTTAGTACAAAAAAAATCTATATTGTACCCTAATCTATCCCAATCCAATACTATCTTCGTTAAACATGATCTTTGTCGTTCTAGATACCTACATAAAAATAATGTTCTACATTAAATGCATTACACCAAACAAATTCAAAGTCTTTCAATTAGGTTAAACAGATTTACCTTCGTTATATATTTGGTAGAACGGTAACTGTTAATCGGATTAAAAATTCTTAGCTCAATTATAAAAGGTTTACACGTTTTCGCAATGAATAGAATTATGTAAATTATATGTTTTGAATACTATTTTTGTTTCTACTTACCACAGCATTAATAAGTTGCTCTAATTCGGCCTGTGTCACATCGGTCTTGCCTTGCAATACAAGAGCCGTAGCAATTTGCTTAGCAATTGCAGCTTTGTCGACGGTACCGATTCCGGGAACTTTTACCGGATCTGCTTTGGACAGAGTAAGATTCCGTTCGTTTTCTTCTTTACGTTTTGCTGCCAAATGAAGGAGACCAGCAATTTTACGTATTGCTATTTTGAAAGCTTTTTCCTACGCAACAAATACAATAAAATCAATTTTGTCATAGTGTGGCCATTATTTTTTTTTCCAAATTAATACTTTTCCAATAAGCAAGATTAGTGACAAAGTGTTACGAAATCAAGATGCTCTCATCTTATAGTTTTAAATATATTTATTACTTTCTAGTTGCTTCAGAGTAAATATACGAGAAAATTACGAAAAAAAAGATTTAAATTACATATTTTCGACATTATTGCCGTGCCTAAATTATGGCCTTATATCGTTCAAACAACATAATGTACACTATACGAATGTTGTCCACAACAATGAGCTTCTGCTTGAAGTAATTTCTCACCAGAACCAGTGACTGAAATCCGTGTCTGAATTCACCTTAACGCGAATAATAGTAACGTGAGGGTATTGTAGAGTCAGAGGAAAGAGGTAATTACTGAGGACATGCAAAAATTTGAGGAGACGCACAAGACTAAGATGAATGTATTTCAGGCTTGGAGGTGGAGGTTAATGAAATAAAGGAAGTGCTAACTTGATTAATCAATGAATTTTTGCCAAATGGGTGGACATCAGAATATTTGCAGAAAACTACCAATCGAAAAAAGTCGTCGATATTGACCAGATAATATCACAATCAGGAAACTTTGGAGTTTCCTTATTAAAAGTCACACTTGGTTGAGTGACGCCCTCAACTACGTTCAAGTAGAGGAAAAAGAGACAAAATATACATCCGCCAAAATTATAGATGCATGCTCGAAGTGTAATTGGAAGTAGACTACATTCATACAATAACATCTCTTAAACTTATTTCCTATTAAACAATGTTTTAATTATTTTATACAATTCCATCAATATGCCAATACCAAAAAGAATGTCTTGGGACCAATTTATTTCCTATAGATTTCCCGTTTAAGTAAAAAAATTAACATCCTTGATAGGCTTACCTGGGCGAAACTAACTAGTCCAGCATGTAATTGTCCCTTGAGTTTCTCTTTGACAGTTTCAAATAGCACACAATTCATTTCATTATCTAGCATTTTTTCCGAACTGTTAGCTTCTCTCTTTTCCATAGCTAATGCATTAGCAAGCATATCAATTATTTTCGGTCCCAATGAACCTGAAATGTTCCAAAAATATTACAATTTTATATACGTTTTTGTTTTTCGATCTGAAAGAATTACATGAAAATTGGGTAGTGAAAAGATAACAGAAGATCAGAAGATTTACAACAAAATTTGTAACAACCAATAATACGAAAGCACATAAAAAATCAGTTAAATAAAAATAAGAAATACACTGAAAACTACAAAAAAACATGAATAATTTAAAAAACCAAAACTATCGAGAAACATTATTTACCCAATTTCTCCTCTAAAGCAGTCAGAATTCGAAGCACGCTGACAACATTAACTTCCGCGTCATCAGGAATATCAATCGGAAGAGCTGGTAGAGAACCAGCGGTACCAGGCGGCGGAGGTGGTCCAGACGACCAGTCACTCGGATGTCGAATAAGACGAGACGCCTTATGATAGCTGATATCGCGTTCCCAGCTCAACTCACGAGATCTAATAGATATAAAAACAACAATCATTGTAAACATACGAGGCTGGTTTAATACATAATTTGGATCTTGTTCTCACAGGCATACAACATTTATTACAAGTTATAAAGTTTTCTTCCTATATAAATGATTTGTAGCCTAAAATAATTCGGACAATAATACGTAGTTTAACAGTTGATTAAGTAAAAATATTCCAGGACCAGTGAACAATGGATAAAAATAAAATTTGTAGTGTAATTCTGGAAGCTTTCCTGTTTGACTACCGCCTGTTTGACTAAATAGGTTTAACAGGAAACAGGTGAGAAATTTTCCCAAAACTCTGACAGGAAAATTTTCCATAAAAAATGTGAATTTCCGTAAAAAATCGGGAAGGCGGAGAAATGTTGGAGTAAGTGTGTAGCAAAGTTACTTGGGCTTCTCATACGTAAAAGCAATAATCATGCGAGTATCTGCTGCGTCCACAATGCCGCGAGACACGTAGCTTAAACCGGCTCTCACCTGCTACCTACTGCTGCAGAGAGTAGGAGATCTTAGCGCGCTGAGCATTATTCACGTATGTTAGCAGCATCCGTTGCTACAATGAGTGGGAGATTGTGTAGCGCTGTCTATTGTTTATGTGTGTTGGCTGATCTCTCGCCACAATGAATAGGAATTTTACCGGCGAGTTAGGGTATAAATAGCCATGCATTTATTAGATTTACTTAGTTTCTGATGTACAATCATCAAGCAGCCAACAGCAACATCCATCGACAAGCATCAGCAGAGCCAAGGCTATAGCCAGCGACAGTCAACGCATTTGGCAAGAAATTACAGATTATATATATATATATCAGATAAATTACAGCATATAACGCTTTATTGATTGCATGTATATTTAATAGCTTTGTTTCTCTTTCGACCTTACCTATTCCCTATACGATCAGAATGTATGAGTGTACCCTACGTTCACTAAGGTTGGTCTTAGGTGTATATTTCTAACCAACGTTCACCGAGGTTAGTTTTAGTCATTCGACAACAGGAACACCTACGATCAACGAGGTGTTGATCGTAGGTGTTTTATAGTGGTTCCTTTCCGCATATACCACTGGAGCGTATATTTTAACCTACGTTCACTGAGGCTAGCGCTCTGACTTGGCTCTGGCGCTCGTGATATTTGGAGATTTATTTATATTTAAGAATAATATATACAGTCGCGCCTTTTGTGGCGTCATAAAAGGCGCTTGAGATCGTCGCCCACGAGAGTCTATCACTAGTGAGTTGAATAAATTAAGTTACAAAATTGAAATAATATATTGTTTTCTTCTTATCCCCACCAAGTTACTAATCAATCTCATCGTTGTCTAACAAATTAAAGAATAATCTACCTGTAATGATCTCTGCTGGAACTTCCATAACTGTCATCTCGCGCATATCTCTGTTTGTCTTTACTTTTTGGGTTAAGATCCTCATCACCGCTACTGATACGATCAAATGATAGTCGCCGTTCGCGTTCACGAGATATTTTTATTCGCTCCCTTTGATGATCTCGGGCACGCTCTCGAGATGAATTACGACCAAAACCGATATCTTTATCTCTACTCCTATTGCGTCCTGTGGTATAATTCAATTATGTAGTAATAAATTAAGTACTATATAAATTAACCAATAAAAATCACGTTTAGATCGAGCTTTCCAAATCAAATATCATTTCCACTCTCACACGTACCTCGAAACGTATCCTTATCTCTTGAATCATCACTATACAAGCGTGATTTGGAACGATCACGTGAATCGGATCGATCTCTAGATCGCATACGCTTCACTGGTGGATCGGCTAATGGATCGACCGTTTCCCAAGGACTATGTGACCGCAATTGTTTCGATGATGCTAGCGGACGAGCAGGAGATGATTTCTTCAGTTTATTAGAATAAGGTGAAATTGAGCGCGAATCTAATTGCAGAAAATAAATTTGAAACCTTAATAGATGTATGAAATATTTGTCAATCAATGAAATACTTCATAAATAGTAGGTATTTTGTGAAAATAGTTTGCTCATTATGTATAGATCCAGAGATTTTTAACGTATGTGCAAATTAAGACTCAATCAAAACCTTAACAAGGATTTTAAAAATTCACCGAACAGAACTTAGTTCTATAAATTGCTCCAGATATTATTTTGAAGAGGATAATTATTTAATCCTAATTAGATTAACTGATGAGACACAGAGACAACAGAAAAGTTACAAAAACGTTAAAGGTATAATAATAAATAGATCGTCACTTCATATCTCTTTGGTTCTCATCATTCTGTTGGGCGTTTTTTTTTTTTTTGAAAGCCTAAAATGGATACTAGACGCTGAAAACCAAAAAAAGCTCCAAAAAATCTTTGTCTTACACGATGAGAGTAATAATATTGTGAAATGTAAAAGGCTGCGCTAATAACATAGCTAAAATTGTTGACATCGTGATATCTAAAATGAAAACTCAACTAAAAGCATCGCAACTTGGTTATTCGTTTCTTCCATATTGAAGACTGTTTAAAATTATAACGACGAAAAAATATACACCTCTTGTTCTAAATAGATTTAACACTATGTGTTTGTCGATTTTTGTTTTATTTTTTGCAGTCTATTTACTACAATGCTATATTGGTCGGCGTCTAGGACCAATATAAGTTAAACAGGTGGGCATAATATGTATAAGAGGTTTTTAGTGACGAGTGTCCAGATCAGAGCCCGCACCTCAGATCTCAATGAAGCTAGTCCCTACATCTCAACGGAGAAAGTTGTGCGAGCCAACAAACTACAAAAGAAAGGCAAAGCCGTCAGTCCAGACAGATTCATTGATAGCAAAGAGATATATATATATATATATATATATATATATATATATAGAGAGAGAGAGAGAGAGAGAGAGGGAGATGGCACGGGGTTTAAGTTCTGAACAGCACTATTTAATAACATTTATGAAATCGCCAAAGTACCTTCAGACAGGCTCACCTCCCGTTTTATTACTCTATTGAAAAAATCAAACCACAAATTCTGATGATTATTACCGACCTCTTCTACTACCAAACTGCACAAGTAAGGGTGGAGGGCGCAACGTCTGAAAGAAATGGCAATATAGAAGGGTGTACAACATCGCCTTCTGCTCAACTTTTAATCTGCAACCATATTCAGAGAAGCACTTGAAGGCACCAAGATAAACATCAAAATGAACGTTAAAAGAATCAGCAACTTCCGCTACGCAGTCGACACCGTGGTAATAGCCCACAACCTCACGGGTATACAGAGAGCTATGGATCTTACCGCTCACATAGCCAGCATTTCGGGATCTTCGTGAACGCCAAAAAAAAAACAAAGCTCGTGGTTTTCTCCAAACAAACAAGACCAGCTGTTTTATATAAAAATGATAGACCTGCCGAACAAGTACATACAATTTGATACATGGAAGCTGTCGTGAATGAACAAAGTGATCCGAAAATCGAGACCAAGGCTTGAATCGAGCAGGCTCGCAGTACTTTCACCAGCATGAAAAATATTTTCACTCTCACATGATCTAAGACTTCAGCTCCGTGTGCTGTTACATTTTTCCTGTTCTACTCTATGGGTACGAAAGCTGGACATTCAACCAGTATAGACGCTCGTATAGATGTCATAGAAATATATCTATACCGAAGGACATTAAGGATCTCATGGATAGCAAGACGGACAAACATCGATGTCCTCAGTATGATGGACAAATCTTTAGAGCTGATGAGAACTGCCAAGAAAAGGAAACTGTAATACATCGGGCACGCGTAGATAAATGTATCAGATCGTTCGACTGATCATCAAGGGAAAGTTCAGAACAAAAACAATAGAACAATACCAGAATTCAAGGCTAAAGAACTTGAGGCGAGTGCTCGGACGAATATCGACAGAGACCTTCAAGAGTGCAGATTCTCGAGCCAAAGTAGTTAATTGGTCCGCCAACCTACGCAGTGAGACGGCGCTATAAGAAGAAGTCTGTTTAAACACGATCCTATCTTATTTCGAGTAAATAATCAATCTACTCTAAATTTTGTACGTTAAATCTAAAATTTCATTATATATAACACATTCCTATATATAAACTGACATCGAAAATTTAAAACCAAAACAATAACTTGTACTATAAGATTTATAAATAATAAGTAAGCTTATAATTACGTGATCTTCGATATCTCCTAGACAATGATCCACTTTTCCTACTCCTTCGCCTACTTGGCGATACACTTCTACTGTTTCTAGATGGGGAACGTCGTCGAGTATCGGTACGTCCTATGTTGCGTGGAGGACTGGAGGACCGATTTGGGCTAGAAGTATTGCGGGATTTATTTGTACCACCCACTTGTCGCGTACCGAATGGAGGACTGGCTCTGAAATAGAAACAAATTATTTGTTACAATATTGCTTATCTTGCTTATGGATAAGATGAAATATAATTGAGCAAAACATACTTCTTAGCAGACGGTATACTTTTAAATTGTCCAACTGCACTCGAAAAGGGACTAGATGAACGTGGTGGGGCTAGACCAAGACGTTGTTTTGTTAGATTAGTGAATCCACCTATGTCAGAACTCTTTCCGCCAGACATCGTCAAAATATTGCGATCGGTCTTCGCACTGCTTCCTGCTGGAAGTATGGCTTTAACATTTACAATATTATCTTCGTCTTTTGAGTCATCAATCACTATCACCTCGTGATCCTAAAAAAATAAGTTCCGATTATGCTTCAATTACTTCATTGGCACATTTATTTAGATACTCCTTATAACAGTAAAATGCTTCTTTAATTCGAAAATCTTTTACTACAATTTTGAATCTAGACTCTCTACGTTCTAGATTTCTATTCTCTAAGTTTCTAATAGGTCTTGGAAATTTATTATACAATACAACAGCTAAATATCTAGGTCTAATTTGAGTTTTTGTTAAGCGACAGTATTTAATTCTGATATCCTTTTTGAATCAAGTATCATGTTCATGAATAATTGAGAATGTTTTAATAGTATTACTTTAAGACATAAATAACTTGTATGATGACGATTAGATGAATCAGCCCAATTTCAAATACCTGTTGATGACATGTGTATACAAATAGCTTAAAAAACCAGACCAGGGCAGATACGTATTTCCAGCATTAGAAGTGCTTTCTTCAGTCCCCCTTTTTAGTAGTTCATTCATAGTCTTCGACTAAACAACTACACCACTGTCTGTATGTTAAGCTATTTTTCAAATATGTATTAAATATTTCAACTGTCATTTATTCACATATTTCTTCTGTAGGCGAAACAGAACTAACCCAATTGCGACAAATCAGTAGGTGTCATGCTCCCTTCAACA
>WYDF02037829.1:0-12561 GCA_009867245.2 Adranes taylori | reverse complement strand
ACTCGCTTTGCCACTCTTCAAGCAAGCGATCTCTAGCGTCCCTTTTATATTTTTTCAGTCTCATTTGCATCCTTTATATTGGTATAAGCGTAACATATCTTTTGCTTTGAGGTGCAGTGATGTATTTGCCAAAGCTTGCACTGCATTATTTGACACTGATATATACGCCGATATGATGTCTAATAATCCTCTTCTTTGATCACTAAGATTTGTCATGGGTTTACCTTCTCTGTAGCATCTGACTACATTGGGACTACGCACATATAATAACTTCAAATGCTCCTAGGAGAAATTTTCTTTTGTCACTTTTGGCTCCGCCTACTCTTGGCATGAGGCTTGTGATTACTGTAGTTTTCTTGCTGGTTTTATCGGCTGCCTCTTTTATGTGTTGCATATGTGTTAGGCCGATGTCTAAGGTACTCCGAGATACGTTATTTCCTTTCGCTTCTTCATGACATGCCTTTCAAGTAATTTA
The DNA here is from genome assembly GCA_009867245.2 of Adranes taylori. Classification (NCBI taxonomy): domain Eukaryota; kingdom Metazoa; phylum Arthropoda; class Insecta; order Coleoptera; family Staphylinidae; genus Adranes; species Adranes taylori. The sequence goes on along the minus strand of WYDF02037829.1, from coordinate 12,086 downwards.
GGAATCTCAATTTTCCTTCTCCCGGTTAGAAGTATAGGCTGTGTATTTTCCGGGAGAAAAGTTAGTTTGTTTCTTCCCATTCACTGCTAAATCTTTTTTAAGGCTTTATGTACGTTCCGTTCGAGTGTGGGTTTATTGTTGGCGTTACTAGAGTGCTACATCATCTGCAAATCTTATTACATCGAATTCCATAGCCACGGTCCTAGCATCGAGCCTCGTGGTACACCGATAGTTAGCGCTTTTTTATTTTCTTCGGCTTCTGAGTATTCTATCGAACTGTTTAATAGATAGCTTAATAAAATTTGGATTTAATATGCTGGAATGCCTATGCATTTTATAACCTTCCGGATGCTTAGCCAGCTCGCGGACTAAAAGGTGCTTCTTACATCTAGTGTTACTATAACATTTACGCATTTGTTTGCTTCCTTTGCGATTTTTACGACTTCCTGTACTGCATCTATTGTAGATTTTCCTTTTTGGAGGGCGTAGTGTTTTTCTGAGAGTCCACCGTACTGTTCTATGTGTGCTGTCTGTCTATTCAATAAAATTCTTTCAACTACTTTCCCTATCCCGCTTAAAGACAGATAGATCTGTATGTGTTTGGATCATCCTCGGGTTTGTTGTACTTTCTAATGAGTACTAGTGTCGCTGCTTTTCAAGCTGTAGGAACTTTGCCTTCCTTGGGGGCCTGATTCATTGTCCTTACAAAAATATTAGAGTTTGGTTAGCTACAAGTGTGATGAGTACATTTGAGAAGCCATTCGGTCCTGGGGCTTTCTTAGACTTTGATCTTTTAATTGCTTTGTTTGTTCATCCATACTAAGATGTTTAGGTAAGGTTGTTTAGGGCCTATATGGGGTAAGAAGAAGGTCAAGTGTTGGAAACAAGTGGTCTACTATTTTGATAATTATATCTGCTGTGTCTAATTCCAGATAACTCGTATTATACAAAAATTTTATTTGAAGATTTTATAGGGAATGCCCCATGGATCTTTTTGCACCTCATCTAGAAAGTTTCTTCTACGCTTTTTCTTTTCTTGCTTTTATTGCGTTACTGAGGTTTTTTTAAGTTGTTAGGTATTCTGCTTCCGCCTCGTCAGGCCTGGACATGTTAAGCTCTCCTTCGGACGCTCTTCTAGTTTTGAGCAGGTTTGTCGAAGTCGCGCAATATGTTTGCTCCACCAATATGTCTTTTTTTGTTTTGTTGTCTATCGGATTTTGGCATTCTTTTGTTGTATGCATTGTTAATCGCCTCTCCGAGTTGTTTTGCATTTGTTCCAGATTTTTAGAGCTTTGGAAGAGTTCATCCTCGTCTTTCAGTGCTGTCATGAAGTTCTTAGTACTAAGATTTTCATGTTCTTTTTGGCCCTTCGTTTAACCTCTCTAATTTTGTTCTTACTCTCCGGATATATTATGTATCTAATTTATCGTCACTTCCACTTTCTTTGTTGTCCTGTACTTGCCATCGTAAGATGCACGTTACTAACATAGTATTGCCCAGCGTCACGTATACGATAGAGCTCTGATTGTTCCTTTTAAAAGTTGATTTGTGCCCGGCATTATAGACGGTGAAGTCCAAGGATGCTCCTATATCTGTTACTTGTAAGCCTTTTGCATCAGTACGCGTAACAGTACGCACCAGTAATACGCATACGCATCAGTCCAAGGCTTTCGCATTAAAGTCTCCGCCAATGTGTATACCTAGGCCCGCGTTTTTCTTACATCGTCTTCTAATTATTTTAATATTGTGTGGTTCAATATTGTACGTTTTCTTTTGGTTCATTGTGTGACGCATATATGCTGTATAGTCTTGTGCTTTTACACGTAATTGAAATCCAGCCATTTCCTTTCTTTATGCTGTGTGCTAAAAAAGTCTCATGTTGTCGAATTGTGTAGGAAATGGTGTCGCCACATTTGAAGTTTAACAAACTTTTTGAAATATCTCAGTAACAATAAAGGATAGAACATTCTAGTTAACTTTATTATACAGGGTACATAAGGGCACTTGGTTGTTTGAAATATATTTTTCTAAAATCACAATTTAACATATATACAGGGTGTTTGTCGTTTTATGTTTTACGGTCCATTTTCTCAGAAACTTAAGGGAGGATTTTGATTAAATTTTTTGCGTCGAAAGATGCTTGAATACTTAAGGGATTCAGCGAATGTAAACAACTTAACACCGAAATAATTTGCCTTTGAAAAAAGTGCCTTTGAAAAACTACCCTAAATATCCCGGTTCCTATAAAAGTTGGGAAAAATAAATATTGAGGAGCATATGTATGTGTAAGGGACCTCAATTTTATCAACGTGAGCAATTGAATATACATTTTGAGCAGTATACACTGGAAGTTTTGAGCAATAAAATTTTGTTTAAAAACTTTTTACTGACACCCTGTATATTTTTGATGTTTTCGTAGCCCGTCTAATTCTATTTAAAATGATATGACACATGTCTAACTCTTACTGTTTCAAAGATATGACCCTTAATATCTTAAAATTTGGCAACCTGTCGCCATAGCAACCGACATTCAACAATCATATAATATACATGTAATGCCTACATAATAGCTCATATATGCAAAGTTACAGGAAAAATTATTTTACGTTGCATAAACTGCTTTTGCAATTGAATAATTGTTATCAGTGGTGGGTGCACATTATAATTTTGCTAGGGTTACAAAATGATTATTTTATTGAGATATTTATTTTTAAAGTTAGAAGACTGAAATTTCGCTTGCATATAGTATATTGTATTATACGTCGAATGAAGGTAGTGCAATCCCTGCAAATGGTATAGAGCGCGACGTTGCCACATTAAAATTTTACAAACTTTTTGATATATTTCAGGAACTATAAAAGGTAGGACACTTGAATAAACTTTATTCTATAGGCCACCAAAGGTCGTTCAATTTTATTTGAAACATTTTTTTCTAAACTTACAAACTAACATATATACAAGGTGTTTTTTGTTTTGTAAACTTTGCGATCGATTTACTTCAGACGGGCTTTTCTATGGTGTTAAATATCTCGGTTCCTTACAAAGTTAAAAACAAAATTTGGGTAACAAGTGTAAAATCCAGGGATCTCAATTTTACGCAAAGCGGACAGGAAGAAAATGTGACTCAAAAGCGGTGGTGGGGGAAAATGATGACAAAAGCGGCAGCAGATCTCGCCAAAATGGACAAATTCATAAGGCCAAAGCAGTCTGGCGTGATATAACAAAACGTAGGACCAGTATATGAGAGATGCGATGGCGATCACGTCCACGAATTTTTTTTTTACAAAATTTGTTAAACCGGAAATTTATGTTATGTCAGTATTACACATCTATTATTAGGAATATATCTCACTCATGTACTTACACAATTTTCCAATATGCAGCGCTACTGTTGCATTGTTTTAAACAAATGTTAAAGATACATGAAATATAAGGGGCGATAACTAGCGGATGGAAAAAAAATAGACTGAGAGAAAAATGTAAGCACGCACGTCAACACAGGAAAACAACAAGTTTTCCAAGCGTTATCCGTAAGCGTATCGTATTTCTCGCAGTCAATTTTTTTTTCTAATTCAGTCAGGTTTCCCAGTTATTGACATGCTAACAAGTCATGCAATAATGGTAGCTAATTTACAAGCTTTAATTTTTTTTATTTTTCCATTTACTCACTTATTATTTTTTGTTTTATTATGATACTTAAGCTCCATTTATACTAGAACTATAATTGTATTTCAGCAAATTCTTTCAACTTTCTAACATGTTGTTTGTAAAAAAATGGAGTAAAAGATAAAATATTTTCCAAAATAATTTTCTTTTTGGATTATAGACGTGTTTTCATGTTCTAGGAAGGTGTAACAGTGATTGTTTGAGTAAAAAATGTAGAATGAATCAATGTGGTGGTTTTTCTAAAAGAATTAACAATTGCTAGCCTTTTTAAATTACGTACCATTAAACTGTATTAATTGCATCGAAACGACGGTGTCACTGAAATTGTAGATATTTATATATTAAAACGTTAATGTAATTCAAATTGTTCAAAACAATGCAACACCGAAACCTTAATTAGTCAATTAGTTCTATTATTCCTATACCCAAACGTTAATAAAAAAAATGCATTCAAAATGGTGTATTAATTGCATCGAAACGTCGATGACACTGAAATTGTGGATATTTATATTATTCATTGAACCAATTTCCAATACGCAAAGAAAAATTGCTTTCCTTGAAGAAATTATATACTCCCAGATCTCATATCTTTGTGAATTTATATTACAGGTTGAAGTAAACGAAGTGGATAAGAAATCAGTGCGAAGTTTTATCATTGGTAAGTGTAATTTCTTGCCATTACTTATACTCTGTTGTATCTAATCTTATAAAAGTTAATGGTTTCTAGTAATTGTAATAACAGTCCCACTAATGTAGTATATAAGTGTGTTATTGATGGAACCAAAATATAGTTTTATCAAAACGATTAACATGGCTGCCCGATTAGGGTGCATTTACTTTATGAGTCTACTGATCTCCTCAGAATTAATCTGCAATTACTTTTGACAGATCCTTCCGCTCTGAAAGCGACCTGCCGCTCTGAGAAGCTAGACTGATTGCTAATATCGAACACAGGATTTTTAAATGTAAATAAAGATATTCGCAGATATAAGCATATTTTCGAGGATAGGTAAGTTGGAGAAAAATCTTACAGAAAGTACTGCGGATAATATGATTAATATGATTAAGAAATATGATAAAGCAATAATTGACTAAGAAATGAGGGCAAAAAATAAATTATATTTATTATTTATAGATTTGAAGCCTTCTTTTGACAAAACAGAGAGAGAATGTTTATGGAAAAAATGCACGAGATAGGAATATCAACGGGAATGAGAAGAATGATAAAGAATATATATGAGGGCGTGATTATTCTTGATAATAAGGACGAGAGTAGGGTAAAACGTGTCATAATGGTTCAGGTTGTAGAAGGTAGTGATACAGGATTGTCCATTAAGTGCGAACCTAATAGAGACATATCGGAATTGGAAGAGATATTAAGGAACAGACAAGTAGGAGGGGCATGCATAGGGAAATAAAATATTGTCACTGAGTAATACTAATGATATTGCGTGTATGCTAAACAGAAGGGAAGAAATGAATGAGCTAATAAGTAGTGTGTTTAGAGTTATGAAAAAAAGACGACTGGAAGTGAATGTGGCGAAAACGAAGATGATGGCATGCGGAAGAGGAGGGAGAATGAGTTGAAAGAATGAGTTTTGGATGGGTCTAGATAAAGTACAATGCGTAAAAAAATTATATATTTAGGACGTTTTGGGAAGTTAATTTTAGAGAATCAGGAGAATGAGAATAACGATATGGGTTGAAAAAAAGAGGGAGGAGATGGAGTCATGAAGAAATTGAAAATATGAAAAAAAATTGGCATCGAGAAATCCAGTCCAAATGACATAGTGTTGAAGGAGTTAAACAAGCATAAATGATGGGTGGTAGGATTTAACAGAATGGTGAAATATTAAATTAGAGGGATGAGGTTGAGAAAATCGTGAAGAATGTGAATGTGCTAAAGTTGAATAAAGAGATAGGAGATGATAGTATTAATGAATGGAGTATGGACAGTAGGAAAAGCTACGAGAGAATAAGACGGTCTTTCAAGGAATGATTGCAACGGATAAAAGGCGTATGGGAAGGATTGAGTATGATTAAATATGCGAAGATGGATGTGAAAAAACAGGAAATACGGGAAATAGTTAGAGAGAGTAAGTATTGTCGCATATGAATTTGTACACGACATGGAATTAGGCTTAATTGGCTCCATGAAAACTTAATTGGTTGTGATACCCCCTAATTCAATCGGGATCACAAAATATTACAAAACTATATTTTTGACTATGGTAGAACCAGAGGTATTTTTATTAATCGAGGGTTTGGAAGTGGGCCCAATGATAAAGATATATTTCTAACTTAATATTTATCTATGGTGATTGCAATTACATCAGAACTCTATTCTCGGACTGCTAATTATGGACGCTTGCCTACTTGAAAATGTAAAAGAGCTACAAAGAAACGAGATCGGTCCTTTTTGAATTAAATTCTTAAACTTACTGCGTAAGACAAATAAAGATAAAAACGAATAAATAAATGAAATCATCAATCAGTTTTAAAATTCTATTCTCAATCAACAGATTATTAGTAGATTCGTGACACAATAAAATACAGTAACTGTTCCAAATGAATTTAGTTTTACTTGATAATAATTCAACACACGTTAAATTGTTCATTTAATTTGTGCAAACTCTTAGTTACGTATAAAAATTATTAGGAATACTTGCTGCCTTATTGTAAGTAGCTCGATTTAACATAAAACTGAGTATAACTACAGTACAAATTATTATGCAAGAATGTGCCATTAAATAAATATCGATTGTGTAATAAACAAACGTAACTTTAGCTTCTTATTCTATCCTTTAAATGAATTTAATATCTTTCTTCATTCATTACTAACTTAAATGATTTAATACTGATTGATTGCAATCATTTCTCTAGTATGCATTAATAGATTAAGTAATAATTGGACTTACATGTTTCTAGTTAAACTGCACTTAATCTATTTGTCACATAATTATAAGCGGCTGAATTAATAAATGAACAAACGTACTTTCTTTACTTGAAGTTTATTAAGTACTGGAGAGAAATAATAACACCAATTTACTAAGCGATTTACTTGCGACTTCATGAAACAATGTGACATGAAATATTTAAATTTTTGTAACTTGAAAAGTGGAACAGAAACAACTGAGGCTATTGTAAAACCGCTTTATAAATATATCATCCGACAAAACCTAAAATTACGCTCGGTGGCGGAGCTCACAAAGAGGGTATCCGCTGTGGTCACTTAAGCTCTTGGCTACGAGAATAGTGGCCCTTTCTTTAATTAGTTCAATGTCTATTTCTCTCTTGCCTTAAAAATCTAGAATTTTCTACTAGCACTAAGTACGGTTTTAAGATCCCAGGCCCGAGTCTACCCGGAAATTAGCGAGGCCTAGCGACTGAGCTTTCCAAACTGTAGGGATAAACGGCATCGAAAGAAATGCAGTACATGTAGCGTCTATCAACATAGGTTCTATAGAATTGGATGATTAAGAAGCTTATGGTTGACACTCAATAACGTTTGTACTGTTATTAAATGTGATGTTTTCTCTAGATATTTATACAGTAGAATTTAATTTACTGGATTCATTTATTCTAGCCTAGATTTGGTGTGAACTTCCTAAATTATCTATAACTTTGACATTGAAGTCTTCAGTGTTTTAATTGCGTAACTATTTATATCGTTGCATATGCCCCCATCCGGACCAATTCGGAATGTATGAAACTGAAAGGGCATAACGATAGAAATGCGGTCCAATTAATAAAAATTATTTCCACTAGCGAAACCAAATGTGGTGGGAAAAATGCCAGAGAATTTACTGCTGGAGACAAGTATAAAAGAAAGAAAAATAATTGCTAGAGTTAGGTTCGGAAAGAGCTAGGTGTTGCATGAATGAGAAGAGAGAATGTTTACAGTGTGTGGGAAGGAAGAAGAAAAGTGGGAGCATTTGGCGAGGATTGAACAGAAGGATGATCAAAGAACAATAGCGAAAAATTGGAGGGTATACTTGAGAGGAGAAGCTATGGGTCCTGAAGTCATGAGGAAATTACTACTAAATAACAATAAGCGGGAAAGAAGATGAAAGGAGTTATGTGATACAGGGGATAGTGGCGTGAAAAGGAAGGTAGTTTATATGGAATGTGAAGAATGGTAACAATCCTTTCCTGTGCCGTCTAGGGATAGGATTTGGAGTGAGATAATAATATAGGAGAAATAAATTGTTTATTATTGTCCCAGATTTTTGTATTTATTTTTTCTTTATTTTCGTTTAGATTTTTTTATATATTTTTGTCATTGTTTATGTTATTGAATCTTATTCTTGAATCTTAAATTTGATTCTTATGTGAAACTGTAAGCACATGCCAATGAAGGTTTTATCTTTGGACATACTTATATGCTATTATTATTATTATTATTATTATTATTATTATTATTATTATTATTATTATTATTATTGCTACCAAAATTATTTATTACTATTTTTCGATTACAAATAACACTTTTTTCAATAATGATATCACTAGATTTTTTGGTATTGTAATATCACTCTTTTCATCTCAATAATAATTTCACTCTTTTCTTCATCATAGAATTGATGACGATTCATTTTCAAAATCATCTTCAGAAAAATAAATATAAATAATTTAATAAAGTTTTAATTTTTAATTTATCGAAATCTTTTTGTGATCGTTGTAGAAGAATATTAACTTTGTTATACATCATGTACAGAACAATAATTATATTCAATAGTTTTAACGCATTTGAGCCATTTTTAGACAAAACAGACTATATATTTATGGGCATATATTGAATAGGTTGTGGAATGTTAGTTATAGAACAGGAATATATAAAGTTCACTTATACTAATAAAACCCACCCGTTTATAACGGGATCGTTGTAATAAACAGTTAAGTAAAGAAACTTTACGTTATTTATTACAAATTAATTGATAACGCTGAAATTATATAGGGTCAATATAATTCATCCAATAATAAAACACTACTTGATTTGTATTTATTCGGTTCATGAAAAGTTTGACACGCATGCAATAACGTTTGACCTCTATTCGCAAGTTAATTAAATAACTACCCAGCAACATTTAATTAGAATATTAATGTATTAGCTTTATATAGGAATCGAAATTAGTTCATAATCAATAAAATTAGTTTTAGAGTTAAGACTTTGCAATAAAAATTAGTAACACTAATAAATTCAAACACAATAAATGCGTTTGAGAATGTAGAACTAGTCAATAAATTATTACTCACATCTAGGCTACTGACATTTTTTGAAAAAAAGTGTTACAGTACTATAGTTAGAAAAATAGAAGTAAGGTAGTTTTTAAATGGGAGCTTTTATTAAGTTTTTCTCTAGTTTTCTTTTGTTATTTTTTCTTAGATTATAATAATTTTGTTTACTACTTATAGCAGAGTGTTATTGTGTTAAGTTGAAGTATTGTACTTGCGAATGTATTAGGTATTAAAGGCTTATGTATTATAGTCTATTAAACGCGCGTTATACTACACGCTTTGTTAAGGCTTTTTCTCCTATAAAAGCAGGATCGTGTTTTTGTTATTATTCTCTTTACATAATCACCGTACTGCTTTCTTTTCGTAACATAAATTATGCCCGTGCCTTCAGGTTAGTTGCCAGAGTTCAGGATTGGACAGGTAAATTTGTGTAGGCGAAATTCATGGTACATAGTCCAGGATTCATGGTTTGATTGTACCGTGATGCTGTGAGCGGTTGAATAATATTCCGATAGAGACAGATATGACGAATCGGACAGGCGATAATCGATATATAAGACTGGCGATGTCATCTGACGGAGGAAGGGTTGCATCTTTCGAAATGATGGTTCAATCACACAACTTGGTTTTCCGCTTTTGAACAAACCGCACTATTGCGTCGCCAAAGGGATATGTTGTTCCTGTGAACTTTGCTTGGTATGGATAATACTGCATGATGCATATGTCCACCAGTGTTTACACATACGGTTAGCACATACGGGGACCTTTTACATGGAATTCTCTGGCGAGGAGTTGTATCTGACGGGACGGCTGGCCAATGGCACTTTGCGTGGCTCGGCGTGGCCTGAAGGAAATTTCTGCCAGAAACTTTTAGGTAGGTTCGAATTTTGACCAGTGGAAAATTTTCTTCGATCCTTTAAGATTTCCGAGGATCAAAATAACATTTTTTTATTGACTGGAGCATAAGTGATTGTACGTGCCACGATGTTGGGTGGCAGCTTTACGCGACCAAAATCTTGGGAAGCATTATATCAAACCCCTTCTGTTAAAATTCGTAGAACTATCAATGATGGAAGACTTAATTGATTAATCAGTTGTACAACTTTTCAGTTAAAAATCATAATAGCTTTCGCAAAAAAATGAATGCGGAAATATCACATCGGTGTAATAAATATGCATGTATAACTAGGGTAACGCATTCCGACATGCTCGTAAACATTCAGTCGGCATCCGGTATGCATTTGCGGTAAAAGATCTTATACAGCGGCACGGTTTGAAATTAAGCGTGTTGAAGTCGGCATTGTTTTAGGATTATTTCTTCGCACGGAGTGATGTTTTTTCATACTATGTCTATATCTTTAAGCAGATAAAATTTTTATTTCCCAATTTATGTTTATATAAGCTTGCTTGTTTTCGAGTTTAGATAATTTTTCTCTCAACTGATGCTGTTGCAAAAAATGCACAGGTTCTTTATGCACTAGCTGGCCGAGTCCTTTTGGGTATCGGTACGATTTAAACCCTTCTGCCAGATATGTAGCGATTCACGTCACATTTTTCTCACCTAGCTGTCACACAAATATATAATAATAATTTCGATTACTGAATCAATAACGAATAATTTCGTTAAATAACTACAAATAATAAATTGTTTTTGTCAAAGTCACATACTAATTTCTAAAGTCAAATTAAGATGACGTCAATGATTAAGATTAACTATCTTGAATTTGCACAACAAATTTAATTGCTAGACGAAGACATTCCCTAGTATTTACCTTTCATTACTTATTTTAATTTGAAAGTACGTAAAGTACAATAGTAGAATTAATAATAATGGCGACTAATTTTATATCACGTTATAATATTTATCCCTTATGCACATTATATTTTATTTGCAGTGTATATTTTATGAATTATGATACACGCTAGAAGTATTTATCGTCAAACGTGAACAAAGCATAACATTTTATTTATAAAAGGCACGATACAAAGATGATTAAATTCTTATAAATTTGAGTTCATGTTTATAGAAAATTTTTCAATTTATTGTAATCATTTTAAAAATATTGTATTATATCATACAATCTACCGCTAACTAGTAATTTACTTTTTACTCTACGTTGCCGATTGATCTCTTTTGTATTTTCATTTAACTTTATTTAATTTTAATTCTGGTAATAATATTATTAATATAATATTCATTCTTCTTTGTATTACACCAGTGATTCTCAAAGTTTTTTTTTTGTTGCGGCACACTTTTAACTATTTCAAAATTTGGCGGCACACAAAGAAAAAGATAAGTTTAAAAATTATTTACTTACTTATAACACACTGCGTAAAATAGTTTATGAGAATAATTTTAAATGTGCGAAATAAAATAATGTATACTACAAAAATAACAGTACGTTTATTAAGGGATTAATTACAAGTTAATAATAAAAATACTTTTTATGCGAAATTTGAGCTTGATGTTTTTTGATAATTTCATTTATATTTGGTAGTAAAAATGACAATGCTACTCTCATATCGTCTTCTACGTTTAACAATCTTGATCTTTTTTTAGTTTTAATGTTGGTTAATGCTGAAAATCCGAATTCACTCAAATAAGATATGGAAAATTGTAATAATATGTTTAAAGCTTTTTTGGCTATCATTGGATAATCGCATCTAATGTTAATCCAAAATGAATTAATTGATTCTTCTGAATATTTTAAAATTAAATCTAGATTATTGGAAAGCAAAATGAGTTCTTCCTCTTCATTCAAAGTTAAGTCAAATACAGAAGCATCCGTTATGAGAAATGGATTACGAACCCAATCAAATTTCTTTATATCTAATTTTGGGAAATAATGAATAATTCTCTCCTCTAATATTGTCAAATGGTCAATAATAATTATTTTGATAGTTTTATAACAGTCTTTTCGGACGGACTCGAACTTTTCTAAATTGCCTTTCTGAGCTTTATTCTTCCATAAAGTCATTTGTTTTTGGAACCCCACCAGGTTATCGGTTGAGTTTAAGATATTTTCATTAGGCCCTTGTGTACTTGAATTTATGTTATTAAAAATAACAAAAATGTCTGATAAGTAAGCCAGTTTAGTATATCAAATTTTATCTTCCAACAAATGAACAAAATCATAATTTTTATCTTGTTCAAAAAACATTTTCATTTCGTCTTTTAATTC
>WYDF02037818.1:0-12562 GCA_009867245.2 Adranes taylori | reverse complement strand
CTTATCTTTTCTATTTCCACCCTTATTTTTCCATGATCCCTAAACCTTTTCCCTCAAGCCCCTTTCTTCATCTTTACCTTCAATTCCTCTTTCCCTTTAACTCACTCTACCTTCTAATATATCTATGTCTTATACGAGTTTCTATATTTCCTGGTGAGAGAGTTTTTATACCAATTCAGAGTCAACTTTTCTTGCTCCAAATAGATCTCTCCGTCTGGATGTCTACACTCTGTTTCAGCAATGTCTTGTTAACAGGTCAAATATCATTGGCCTGTTAAATGCGTACGAATAGTTTTGTCCGACTGATATGAATAGTTTTGCTTATTGTTCCTATAAGCATTAAATGGACGTGCTTGATGGAATTGTACTAGTTTATTTGGAAAAACTCGTGTAGGGTTCTGCAACTTTTTACAAGCAACTTGTGTATGTCCTAAATAGAAACATTTTGGACAGTTATCGAAAGTTCTCGTCTGAGGTATAATTGGACGTTGCAAAGTAGCCCATTGTACATGGGGTACACGATGGACTACATTTACAGCTACTTTTTTCACATGATAATTTCTTGCACGCTTCCTTATATCATTCAACTTGTTCACAACTGATTTTAATTCTCTCATAGTCATTCCTTCTTTAGTCAAGCACACAAACTTATCAAAATACACTTCTTGTGACGGTGACCCCATCTCAATATACTCCACGCGCAAATTCTCATCTAATCATTACAAAGCTCTAATCGTGTAAAAATGTTATTTGACATCACCATCTCGTTGCTTTCGGTTTCTAAGTCTATACATTAGGTTTGAAGCCCACTAAATTCTCCAATTAAGTCATTTTTTATATCCTCGTACCGTTTGTCCTTATTTATTTCGTCCGCACAATAGTTTTTAAACCAAAAGTTGGCGTTCCCTCTAAGATACACCCCTACAAAATTGATTCGCGATGTTAAATTCCACGAGTTATGATTGAAAATGTCTTCAAAAGTTCTAAAAAATTGTACTATGTCCGTGACAGCTGGGCCATTATACATGGCCGCCCAAACTTGGAAGGCGCCCATTGCGGAAATTTTTATGGGATCTTTAGACTGGAAATATTTAAATCTTATACGCAGTTTAGATAGAACTTGTTTAAGTGCATTGTGACGATGCTTAGAGGCAAGCAATATAACTACAAAGATTGTATATTTGGCAAGGAAGAGAATCTTTAAATATATGTTACATGTATTTTGAATTAAAATATACAGATAATATTACTTTATGACGTACAACTATTTGTTAATAATCAGGTAAATTAATTATTTGGAAACATGATATTGACGTATAGGAAGTTCAAATTGGCCTAAAACTTCCGGCTAGGACAGAAGCGTATTTCTGGCATAAGTGATAGCCTTCATTAGTACCCTCCACTGTGACATAGTATCGTGAATGAAAACTAAGGTATAACTACGTGTACTACCCGGCCCAGTAAATTAATTTGAAAATCATTTATATGACTTTGTTACTAGAAATAAATTATACAGATTACTTAGCTAAATGATGCAAAACCGATGCTGAAATAACCAGTTAGTTAAGTTAGAACGTAGACTTTATAAAAGATACGAACGCGTTTACGTTCCGAGCATAATATGTATTATATAACAGAGAATGACATTACGTTTGCTGTGCTGTGTGTTACACACATTATCAATGTTTAATATGTATGTACGCTTGCCGTATATGATCTGCAGGTAAATAGAAGTAGGGATTTGACTATGTAATAGAGCCACTAATAATTAATATGTGTTGGCTGTCGTTGTCCGCTGCACTGTTGCTTACGCAGGCATGAAGACCGTATCGGGAAGTAAACGATGTGTTGTTTGTTTGCGATGGCAAGCACATAGAGTTGTATCAGACTGGCGGCTTAAGGGTTATAAATATCCAGATTTTGAATATAATAATTTAGTTCCAACTTTTAGAACCCAAAATTAGGACGTCAAGTAGTAGCAGCCAGCAGAGCGACCAGGCAAGCCGGGACAATTGGCAGAGCGACAGTCGCCGAGACCTGACGCCTGAGAAAATAACGCTTTTGGTAAGGAATTTTATATATCGTATAGGTTCACTGAATTGCATCTATATTGAATAGTTTTGTTTCTCCTACCACCTCACCTCCAACTATCTCCTAGTCACTAGAGTATATATACAACGAGTCAACGCAAAACTGAGATTAGTTGTAGTTACTCAAGCCTTCGTAGCACCTTCACATAACCATTACGATAGCTTACAGTGTGTCCTTCCGATATTTACCTAAGAGTGTATACAACTATTCGACGCATAAGCCGATGTAGTCACTCAACCCCTATTAGCACCTCCACATAACTGTAGTGGTACGGTAGCTTATATTGGGCTTATAGATTCCTACCTTCGTTGTTATTCATAAAGTGTATTTAGATTTACCCCCGTCTTCCCGTTGTATTATTAACTGTTTGTACAGACTATTGCGCATTACTATTGTTTCGTTATTTTATCACCGCACATTTGTATTGCTTTACTTGCACCGCATTAATTTTATTGTTGTTTATAATAGATTCGCTACTGTTTATTTGCTAACCGCAATTGATGCGATACTAATTTAGTTTAACATTTGATTATTGACATTTCTATGTGCATTTATATTTCTTTCTTCGTTTATATTGTATAAGAAGACCAATAGATGTTCTTTCGTAAAATCGTTAATGTTGTTTTATTAATTAAAATCTTTTTCAGCTGTCCACAAGAACATGAACATCTCGACTACTCACATACGCGTAGCTACCCGTGCCCTTAACAGTCCATTGAAGACGAATGGAACAAAAAGACCAGTCCCAATGTGCGGTCTCACGTTAAACTGACCTGGCGTCCGATAATTCATATTTCCGAAGAATATAATATTCTGAAGTGACATAATAGTTCGCACCATCTGTGGCAATCGCTAGGACTCTCCATTAGCAGCGTTGCTAGCGAGAATCTGTCACAACACACTTATAATTGTATGCCTACATTATTATTACTAAGAGATCTTATGAAATTCAGTGTAGTTTAAGAAGGTGAGACAGTTTATTAGTCTAGGAGGTGGCAACTTATTTAAACAATTAGAAATTATAACAATAATAGACTTAAACAATTAAAGTTTGTCTATTTTTGCAATTACCACCACTAGATCATCTCTAGTGTAAGCTGTACGCGCTAACTCCGCAGGTTTTTAATTAAGAATATATAGATAGCATTACTTTAAGACGTACAACTATTTGTTAATAATTGAGTAATTATTTCTAAAACTGCATACTGACGTTTAGGAATCTCAAATTGGCTTAAAAAGACCAGGTAAGTGCAGATGCGCAATTCTGATATAGGTGATAACCTTCATCAGTACCCTCCGCTTTCACATAACATCATTTCATTCGTTACTGAAAAACAACGCTTAACTACGTGCACCACCCGCATACCCCAGCATACCAATTTAAAATCTATATATAAACGATTTTGAAATTGGTTTGCTGCGACGGGTGTGCACGTAGTTAAGCGTTCATTTTCATTAACGAACGCAAGGATACTCTGTGAAAGCGGAGGGTATTAATGAAGGTTATTAGCTATGCCAAAAATGAGCATTTGTCCTTGCCTGGACTTTTCTATGCGAATTTGAACTTCCTAAACGTCAATATGTTTTAGAAATAATGAACTCATTTAATTATTAACTTATATGTATTGTTTTTTGCAGAAAATATCTCCATTCATACTTTCCTTCCAAATTTTCATTCTTTCAAGTCCATTTACAATTTTTCAAATAAAAAATTTCTTACTAAGCAATACATTATTTATGTGTACTTTAAAATTTTACGGTGCATTAAAAATTATTATTTCCAATTTTTACCATAAACAGCAGACCGTATTTTCAACTATTTCCATTCGTTAAGCGCATTTCTTCCCTCCAAAGTAAATGCAAATTTAGTTGTGAGCAGATTTGGGGATGAATGATTTCATTTTTAGGATCATTGCATCCCTTCACAAACTATATAAACTTTCTTCGATGCCCCTTTAAAGAACATTTCATGCTGTGCCACGTTGAAACACATTTAACCACACACAGACGCACACATACAAATGAGATAAACCTCTTTTAATTAAAGATGCACCGAGAAAAATAAGATGCTTCATTGCAAAAATACAGATTTCTCACCATCTGGTTAGGTTTAAATTAAACTTAGATTTATATATGTTGATGTGTAAATCAAGAATCTATTTATAATCGCATTCTTCAATCTATGCTTAGTGAAGTACTCATGTTCTCTCAAAAAGCAAAAACAGTCAGTGCAAAGTTGAGCTAGATTTTCTTGAGCATTTTTTTACATATATACTTTGTTTTATATCTTTACTGTGTATAATAGACTGAGGTTTGTAGAGGGGAGGGCCACCTATATTTCCAAAATCTGTACCAATCCACTTCACGGGCAGATCTAAAGTTTCTGAAATTACGCGAGTTGGAGCATAAGGAGAAAGGTCAAGATCAGAACATTCTGCCCTCTAGACAGATTTACCAGTTTTTCTGTCCAAAATATACGCACATCTATATTGCCTAACTTGACAATGGCACAATAGCAATATTCAAGCACTTGACAATGCCAAAATAGGGTTTGGATTGCCAGAGGAATATATTAATGCATTATGTAGAATAGCCAGAAGAGGTGAACATTTGTCCCTGTTTGTCCACCAGCTAATAGTCGAAATATGGGAAAAAGAGTTTATGTCGGACAAGTGAAATTGAGCCATTATTTGTCCGATTCATAAGAAGAAGGATGAAAGCAAAGTATGAAAATTATCATGGTATATCTTTGCTTAGTGTCGTGTATAAAGTATTAACGAAGGTAATGGCTATGAAAATGACCCCACACGTAAGAGATATTGGAAGACTACAGTGCGGATTTCGACAGCGTACATCAAGGGCTGCCAGCATCTTCATTAAACAAATAATGGAAAAATGCCAAATAATGGAAAAATGCTATGAATGTAATATGGATGTACACCAGCTCTTTGTGGACTTCAACCAGGGGGAATCCCAGCTAAAATAATAAGACTGGTACAAATGACTCTTACCAGCACGAAGTATCAAGTTAAAGTAGAAGGAAGCCTCACTAAAGAATTTGTGATTAATTAAGGTTTGAGATAGGGAGATGTGCTATCTAGTATAATGTTTAACGTAGTCCTGGAAAGAGTGGTGAGAAGGGTGGAGATTAATAATCCAGGTGGTACTTTGTTTTAAAGTATAAGCCAAAATCTAGCTTATGCAGACGATGTTGGTATGCTCTTTAGAAGACTGAAAGATCTAGAAGAATACTGAAAGGCGATTAAATCAAACAACTTTATTTTTCAATCAATCAGCTTTATTTTTTGGGCAATGTTCAGGAGGGAAAGGAGGCAACATTCGTGAGGCTTCGAGTGAACCAGTGCAAAACACAGTATATACTTTCTTCCAGAAGAAATGCAGCTGAGGAAGATAAACTCATCAAGTTAAATGGTCTCAGCTATGAGAGGTGTGACAAGTGCAAGTACTTGGGGGCGCTGGTAACCAAAGACAGGAACACAACAGAAGAAATAAAAGTCGCGTCGCGTAAGCTTAGTAGAAGGTCAAAGGTGACTGTATATTGACCTGTTATAAGACAAGTGGTAATGTATGGTGCAGAAATATGGACAATGACTATGGTAGAAAAGGAACTGTTGAGGAGATGGGAGAGAAAGATACTATGAAAGATTTTTGGTTCAGTGAACAAGGAGAGATAATGGATAATACGTAGAAAATTGGATGAAGGATACGGTTACGCAGACATAGTTAAACCGCAAGAGATTCAGATGGTTGGGGCACGTAGAACGAATTCCAGAGGATAGAGGTGTCAAGATGATTTATAGAGGAGATCCAGGTGGGAGAAGGTGTAGGACCACGAAAAAATGGCTGGATGCCATGGAGGATGACTTAAGAAAGGTGGGAGTAAGGAGATGGAGGAGTCTAACAGAAGATCGTCAAGATTAGGCGACGGTTGTCAGAGATGCAAGGGTGCTACATGTGCTGTAGAGCCGAGGAATAAGTAAATAAGAATAGCTAGAACCAATTCAGATACACTGTTATGGACGTAGGGTCGATTGCAGGCTACAAAATAGCAAATGCATCAGAAAAAAAGGCCCGTACGGTACAGGACTGCTATCTTGAATTTAGCATTACTAAACGGACTGTGCTTAAATATTTCCTGCTGAAGGAAGGTTTTTGCCCTACTTTTTTATATATTCAGCAGAAATTTTAATATCAATCAAAAAAACTTTTATTGCCATAATTTTCAACATAACTTATACAACAGTATTCTTTCGTACAATTAAATTTGATAAAAAAAATAAGACAATAAAACAATTACATTGAAAAAATGACAATCTCATCCTAGGTCATACTTTTCCTACCCAAGAAGGAATATAGACGTTTGTCCCTTACTTTATTTCATCCCCTCAATTCCCTTCCTTCTTCCTGCTCTGCTCTCTCCATAATAATTCCTTGCATAATCCCTAAATCTTTTGTTCGTCCTCTCAAACACACTCTTACATTCTTCCAGATATTCATCACACCAATTAACTACCCTACATGATTCATTAAATGGTTCCTCATCTCTTCCAGATATCCTTCATATACTCTCACTCCTCCATCCAATACCTATTTCCCCTTTCCTCACTCCCACACCTAAACGCGCAACCATTTTTTCCAGAAATGAAACGAGTATTCCAATCTCCTATTAATCCTGTATTCCAAAAATTATGAGTAGCTATTCGGATTTCGAAGTGTTACCTTTCTGATTCAAGCACAAGTATCTGTAACAAGCAGGTACTTGAACAAGGAAGGTAAGACTTCGAAATTCGGATAGGGATTAATTGGAGATTCGAGTACTCGTTTCATTTCTGAAATTTATTTCTCCTAGGTACTGATTCACGCTAAATCGATTGTTTTTTATTCTATACTTACATCTAATGTTTTATACTCTGACATTCTTTTCCCATTCATTATACTTAAATATTTCGTATTGTAACTCCAATTCCATATTCTTTTCCATCTTTCTTGCTCCTCAATATCAATTATCACTATCTCATCTTCATCGAACATTTTCTCGAACCATCATTCCATAAACCATTCTATTATTTCATACACTTTCTTCCTTTCTTTTGTCTATCTTTTCAAACAGATACCCTATCTATTATCTTCCAGATTTTTCAAGTAAACCATTTTCAACAACCTCACATACTCATCCACCATAATCTGTCACTCATAATTTACTAATTTTTTCTTTGCTTTACTCCAACGTTTATTCTTCCCACATTCTTACAAAACTTATTCGGTGTTGACTTTTCCACTTACATTATTCTCCTCAATACTCCACACATTACTCTCTCCATCTCCGCTCTATCTTTTACAGCCCATACTTCCTATTCCTTAATATCTTTCCTATTCCTCATTCTGTTCCTATTCCTCATGATCATGGGAACTATTTTGCTCTACTTAGAAGAGTACATATGTATATATTTCAATATTAAACAAAATGTCAATCTTAAAACAAATGTTGCTAAAAAACAAACCATTCGTTTCTTAGTTAAGGCGTCGATCAATGTAAATGAATGATGTATTAGGATTTACTAAAACTAATTAGTCGTGGTCATTAATATTGAAGAATCTGGAGCTGTCAAAATATATCAGTATGGTATCTTGTTTAAAACCATTAGAAAGAAATATGAGCTTTAATTAATTCGTAGCACCTTGTATTATAAAGCCTTGGAGTGCTTTTCTTTTATTAATTATTTATTTGTTTCCTCGTTATTAATTGTCACGATACTAATAACCCAGGTATAAATAAGGATCAATATAACCTTAGTTTGATGCAAAAAATAAATATTAAACTTTCGATTCATTCGAAATCTACGTATCACCTCGAATCACCTCGTGTGTACGTCGAATTTTCAGTATGAAAGACTAGGGTCAGCAGTGCGTTAATGCGCTTCTCTCTATGAATGCAAAAACAGCGCCACTGAACTTTATCCCTTGATGCTCTATAATTATTCTCTATTAGAAGGCACACGTCAAATTTAAGACGTTAGATTTATATGCCTTCAATTTCAAGAGTTTTTACACATTTTATAGACGTTATTAATCAGTCTTATGGGAATTAATGCCATAATGTCATTTTATCGGATTAATAACCTTCTAAGTATATATATTTTTAGTTTTACTATCTGGACAACTAAGAGGAAAAGAGGTGGAATTAATACCTAACGGCGTTCAAGTTGTAGCAACACAAAATAGTCAGGGACACAGCAGTCAGTTTAAGTAAAAAATAAAGTAGTCACCCCTTCCTGCCTCCGCAAATGTCTGGAGGCAGGATGGGCGTGGAGGCGTACTTATCCCCTGTCCTTTAGCTCTGAGGAAAATGAAATGCATAATCCTTTTAATTATGTAAAACATACAGATTCTTAGTCTGGAATTATGCTTTCAAGGAAACGATTTGAAAGTCGGTATTGCGTATAAGTGGTACAATAGCAAAATACTTTTTAAAATAATTCATAGTAATGGGCGCAGGGGTTTTTTTTTTGGAGTTAAAGCCCACCTACCACATTTGGGTTTTCTAGCAACAGTAAAAACAAGCGACAAATCAAGTGGAGGAAAGGTTTTATCTCCGTCTGCCAACATTTCCATCCACCAGCATTGCTCAAGTGTTGAGAATTCGTCCACTGGTATAGGTGAGGAAACTTTAAATGCCAGTTTTGGTTTTACAGTATATACGAAAGATATGAAATTTGACGCTTCAGCAGCATTTCAATAGCTGGTTCAAAAAGTATTCTTCGTTGGCATATTCCAATGCCTTGAAATTAACATGCACAATGAAAAGTGTGCACCCTACCCCTCGATGTCCTGTGGAAAGTGTGCATTATCTTTCGAAGCAATGAAAGAGCTGTAGGAAACAAGTACTTCAGTCTCTGGTTAGAAAACCAATTACATACTGGAAAATGCTTTGGAAAAATTTAATGAACATGCCTCAGCATAACATTATAAATTCGCTGAAAGGAAAGCTGTAGATTTTAACAAAATCACTCATGGCGGTCTAAATATTATAAGAGTAAATAAGAAGCTATCATAGACACTGTCGAGTTATGTGGACGGCAGGAGATTGTATTAAGGAATCACCGGGAGCAGGGTTATACAGAATTGGAATTGGAACCGGACGATAATGATGTTAGTTTTGCAACAACGATTCAAGCGAATTTTTCAAAAAGCCCAAGAAGTAAAGTTCTGCGAAATTATTTTTCCGCGTTTGGCTGTAAGGAAAATTCATCGCCAAAATATCCAGGCAGACTCAGGCGAAGAACACTATCGTAGAAATATTTTCTTTACTTTTGTCGATCATTTGAATACGAAGCTGGAAGCTTCCAGGCTCATGTAGAATGTCATTGCTGACATTCAGCTCTTGATTCTGAGTCTAACCAAAATCGACAAGAAAACTATCGAACGAATAAAAAAAATACTAGGAACCACATACATATGTTTCATGGTTAAAGAATAATTAACGGGAAATTTACCAGAGGCTTTTTACGTTTACGGCAATACAATCTTAGTTTGCAATCCAAATTCTATAATTCGGAAAGTGGAATTAATCAGTCATTGGCCTTATTCTGCGGACTTATCGCAACGACTTTTTTATTTCCGTTAATCAAACAAAAATCGGCGCCCAACGATTACCTGCGCTGTTAAGGCTGCCCAAATATTTCAAAACTCAAAAGCATGTCTCTGAGGTGTGGACTGCAGACTTTTTTCTGCCTGTATGCAAAAGTCGCAAGACAGCTATGTCCTTAAAATGACATACATGGTATATACTATAACTTAAAAGCTATGTTCAAAACACAACAGTACAAGAGCGCCCCACGGGGTTAGCTCTTTCACAGTGCACCGAAACATGATTGTTGATCCTGAATATGTAATTCTGCGTTTTATTTCAAAGAAAACAAAATTAAATCTCATTCTTTAAAACCTTTGTTTGTTTTTTGCAATTTTGTAGCATTATAGGTAAAAGAAACAGATCACCAGCGTTTTCATGATTGCCAGACAAATGGCTAATTTTGGCCAACAGAGACTGATAAAAATTAAAATTTCACTACAAGATAAAGGTTTACTAAGCTAAATATTTGAGATTCTGAGGAAATGTCTTCATCTATTTTAAAATTAATTGAAACTTTGAGGCCAGATATTAACAAGTTGATTGACTTAGACTTTTCGACAATGGTAGATCATGAAAATTGAGTGCACGCCAAGATTAGGGAAATGTTTCCTAGAACTGTTTATTTCGATTGAGCATCCCACTGGCTAAACTTAGTTGTCAATGATTAAGTGTCCACGAAATTCGTAAACTGTTCAAATGATAAAGTAGGTCATTAGGCTCTTTAGAGAGAGTGTATTGCGTAAGAAAATAGTACTTAACATTCCAAAGTTCTGTGAAACGAGATGGTCACACAAATATACATCTAGCAGGGTATTGAAAGAAAACACCTTGGTAATCAAAGCTGATCACAATCATCTTACATATAACCGTAAAGTGAATCAAGACACTAGAGCACATGCCACCCAACTAGACAACGCAACATCATCAAGTACATTAATTATTTTTCTACATATTTTATCAAGATATTCGTCATATTTAGAATCACTGCCATATTTAGAACCTCTGCCTCTGCCTTCGCCATATTTCGAACCTCTGAGGCAACAAACTCGAGTATACTAATATGAATAGCCACATAATCTGCAGACACTATATTTATATTTATAGTGGTGCTAGTCAGTGACACAATCGAAATAATTTTGATTTGTTTAACCATGTCGATCGATCCATGTTTATTGAAGTTTTTATAATTTCCCATTTTCATCGTTCCGATGTCTTAAATCAAGCATCATAATACTCTGCAAGTTTCTACGATCCGTAAACCAAGAAAAACACAAGAGGAAACAGAAAGTTCATAGTCATGTTTTGTGCACATCAGGCACAGTGCATTCACCATTCCATTGCCTTTGTTAGATTATGCACGAAATGGCGAATGCCTCGGGTCGTATATGCAAAAGTATGGGTCAACACTGATTTCAGAAACATTCAAAAAGCAACGACGAGTTCACAAACATTTTCGGGTAAGTAAAAGAAGATTGTATAAAGATTCCAATAATGACTGGAAGGCAGACCTATAGATGCAATGTAGATGTCCAATACTCATCGTCCGAAGTCTATTTCACAGTATATTCCGTACTATCCCGTAGTCTATTCCGTACATGTATTCTATAATCATGTCACTTATGAGAAGATTAAAAAAACATAAAGACATACCTTTCTAAGATAGAATTCAGATTATCGTACGACGCCTGGAAAAATAATTAATGTCTGGCAAAAAAAACACCAAATATTTCTAGAAACTATGTTAAATAGTAACCACACACCGTAGAGCGTTCCTTTAGCATACTACGTACAGTAAAGATGTCGCTGAGAGTATTATTGGCAAGGATCGTCTGTAAGTCTTGTGCCTTCGTAGTGTTCTTCCAGAGGAAGAGCGAAGACCACTGGTTTTGAGGAAAAAGTAATCGACTTGTTCGACAAGCCAAATAGAAATATAGAGTTTACTTTTTCAAAAAAAATACAATTTGCGTTTTCAGATAAATAGCAGTGTGAACTGTCAAATCGTATGAGGCGCATATGTTTAATTTATTTTCTTTTTTAAAGAATATGGTCTTTGCTGCTGATTTGTAATCTACCGATCTAATTTTTCAACCCGAACGTTTTTCATGGGCAAAAGCATTTTCCTGTGTTGCCCCCCCCCTCTTTAATTTTCAAATAGACGCCCATGAAAATAGTAAACAAAAGACATCAAATGTAAAGTTAAAGCTAAAGAAAAAAGTAAAAGTTTTAATAGCGGTTCAAATAAGTCTTAAAAGAGTAGGTAAAAAGTTTTTAGCGGTTTAAACTCCCCACCCCCATTACATGCCAATATTTCCAAAATTAAAAGATATTAGTGAAAACTGCATGTAGTTCGTTGACATTATAATATTTTGTGACGAACATTTTCCACTGAACTTATAATTACTAACACACTAACACTTCCAAATTCCAATAATTTATTAACTGCGACTGTTACAAAGAGTTATAAATGTGCCGCCTCTTCGATCTTGTCAAGCACGCAGCTCTTATTCTCTTGCTACGTGGAAGAAATATAGGTGATTCGAACAGTTTCGGGAGCACGGAGAGCCTTAAGAGAAAGAAATTTGAGGAGAGGGAAGAAGGTTTAGAAACGGGAGAGCATATGACAAGGTTCGAAAAGGAGATGCTGAAACAATTGGGGTTGATTATGAAAGAAATGAAGGAGATAAGGATGGAAAATGAAGAATGGAAGAAGATGGTGAGAGAGAAAGAGGCTAACTGGAGCAAGGAAAAGGAGGAATTAGAACAGAGGATCTCGGATTTGGAATATGCAGAACACGAAAGACAAAAAAGAGAAAGAAGATG
>WYDF02037807.1:0-12563 GCA_009867245.2 Adranes taylori | reverse complement strand
CATTCGTACGTACTACAAAAGTACTAAGTATCTCACTCGCACATAAATGCTTGATATAATAAGTATCAAAAGCGTTCTAGACACAAATACGACAGACAGACAGGCGGACGAACAAAGTTAGACGTTTATATATATATATATAAGTATTAGATAAGTAATAAAACTCACCTTTTTCTCTATCGTAACAATAAGAGACTAACTAGTAAATGAAAATTGTACACTATCCAGAATAAAACTAGGGTGTGGAAAATAAAAATTCTACATTGCAACAAACATACATTGGCAGGAGAATTCTTTGTCATGAAACTGAATCATTGACGCTGGTGAAACAATGTGTTACAGAATTTATCTGAACAAAGCAGGATCGGTGTTATCTTACGACCACTATATTAATTTTATTTTTTCGGATTGTTTGTAACATAAAATAATGCTCTGCATGAGTTCTCAGTTTGTGATAGAAATTAGCTGATCTTATTATTATAATAAAGTACTCAAACGCAGAAATTATGTACGCAATAACGTGGTGAAATAATTTGGTTTATTGTTCTATAATATCTATAACTTTATATATATATATATATATGCTTCTATTCGCGATTTTAATTTACTGACAATGTTAGCTTCTACTTATTTGTAAAAATTGTTAGCATTATTCCATCTTTCAGTAGCAAAATAGCAAGTAAAAATAGCGAACTAAACGTAATTTAATTTCTGTTATTCTTCTGGTTGAATTTTGTCTTTTCGTCAGCTTCTCTAGGACGTCAGTAGAATGTAATGTGAATGATTAACGAAGATATTATATCTTCGTTATTATTTATCATCCAAATTTATCCAAATTTTGATGATTATCAGAAAATGGATGAACAACAATTTGCTGCTGTTGGTGCTTGTGGAAACTGTATTATGGTAACACCTAGGTTCCTAGCAACTGGCGAAGCTTACTCCAGTTTACAATACAGTACACGAACACCTAAGTGCACACTTTCTAAAATAATTCCTGAAACATGTGAGGCTATTTATAAATCTATGGAAACTGAGGTTTGAAAGTAAGAATCTTTATTAGTAATTAAAATTAACAATTACTACTTTAAACATTAAAATCCTCAAAATCTTCAGTGAAAACATTTGCATTATCTATTGCATCATACTGGCTGAGTCTGACTGGCTGAGTCAGCTATCAATTTCCACTGGCTTGAATTAGACGGAAGACCACTATTAGGAATTCTAGAAACAGTTCATAATTCCATTTGGCTTACTTAAGCATCAATTTTATTCCACATCTCCTTTAATACATTCTAAATCTTGCGTTTTGCCATTTTGTATATGTAATCACCAATCGCTTCTTTAATTGCTCGAAGTTCAACACTTCCGAAATTTCCAAATGTGTCACATGTATCATTTGCTTTCTGTGGGCTTTTGGGATGCAATCTTCGACGTCTCCTTCATTATAGTTATTGCTTGCAATGAAAGCGAATCGCACGGTTCAGTTTTATTTTTCTTTTTTTTTTTTTGATCGCCGATGTCGATTGTGTTGAGATCGTCAGCTAATATGTCGCCTTCAAAATTGTGTAACAATTAAGTGGGTAACATGGTGTACAGTAGTTTTTTATTGCCATGATCCTGACACCTCAGAAGAATGGGAAAGTATAGCTAAAGGTTTTGAAACTAAGTGGAATAGCTTTGAGACTAAGTAAGTGGAATGTGTTTTTAGGTGCAATGAATTTGAAACAAATACGTATCTAGCGGCTCACATTATTTTAATTATAAACATTTCAACAGTATTTTGAATTATATATTGTCTCGTGGAGGAAGGTCGAGTGAAAGTAGTTTTGGAATTCTACCAACCTATTTCTGGGTGTTTTTAACTACAATCAAACTGTCATCGCAAAAAGTCACATCAATTGTGCTTGCATGTTGCACATTACATAATATGTTAGTTGAAAAATGAAAGTACTTATTCACTCTAAAGAAATTAGCACTGTTGAAGTAGATGAAGTATGCTATCACAAACAAAAGGGGGTCAAAATCAGAAGTTTAGTACATTAAATATAATTAAATTTACTATAAAAAATATTATCAATATAGTTCAATTTAAAGGAGCTATTTGTGGGTGCATCATGGTCGTGAACGTGATCATTCAAAATACTTTGCAATGGGCCAGGAAAAGTCGCATTGTAAGAAAACTGCATAGGTTAGTTCTACTACATCGTTAGGTATCTACTTACATTTTCTTCATAAGATACATCAACAAGAAGATCCTTTTGTGAGGGTTCTAAATTATGATTCATCAGGAGTAATAGAAGAATAAAGAAAACTTAGGATCGGAAGAAACCAATATACAGCTGATTTGTATATACTCTTTAACAAATTAGTTAAAGCAGTAAATACTGGGCTTTTCTTGTAACATGCTATTATTTTAATGAGGATATAATTATCACAAAAACATTGTAATTTGTTCACTAAATATATTTTCTATATCTAAATTAGTAGACTCGCGTCTTATTTTGACCTAATCTTAATTTCCATGAGTTACTGTAATATACTTTAACAGAGTGCGCCGTTCTCTGTATCAATTAATTTAATTAAACTTTATTTAATTAAATATTTAACATTAATTTGGTAAACATTAATTTTAATTCCTATTTAATTATTCTCGTTTTATTTCTTGCTTAATTCAAATTATTTTTATTTGTTCTAATATTCTTTCAAGGTACCACAAGT
Organism: Adranes taylori; assembly: GCA_009867245.2. Taxonomy (NCBI): domain Eukaryota; kingdom Metazoa; phylum Arthropoda; class Insecta; order Coleoptera; family Staphylinidae; genus Adranes; species Adranes taylori. The sequence goes on along the minus strand of WYDF02037807.1, from coordinate 9,842 downwards.
GCGGTTCATTTTTAAGTTACATCTTCCATTTGTTCATTCAGAAATCAACAATTTTGTTGCAGCTACTGACCAATTAAACTTTCCTGCTGCCATTTTTCATTCAAACTATGATAATAGGTTCTGTCTACTAGAACATATTATCAAAGATACATAGCTCAACTATTATCAAAGTTGTCGCATTACACGATCATATGTTTTATCAAATGTATGAGATAATAGATCGATGACATAGAACTGTTAGCGTGTAATATTGGCCTTTTGAGTTCTACCCGTTTGAGTTCTTATTTATTTGTTAGGTCGTCACACATCTGTCATTTATATTTCCATCTAATTCCAGCGTCATTGCGTGTAAAGGTTACGTCCTCTTGAGTGCATTTACCTCTGTGCGTGGTATCGATATTTTACGAGTTCAAAAATGGAATCGACTTTACATCGATTCCTTTACATCGAGTTAATACAAACTTACATCAACAAGTTTGTATTAACTTTTGCGTTAGAAATGGATGCAACAGTGCGAAGACCTGGAAATGTTGGAGAAGTATTAAGCCAACGATACTGTAGCGAAAACAAACTTTTAGGTGTGACACAAACCCTTCAGGAGTCCGTCCAGGATGATCATGGCAGACTGTCGACATTCTCGACAGTTGTCATCCTCGAAAACCGACGAAAACTCGATAAAATCAAAGAAATAATGGCCTAAACCGCATGTTGACCGTTAGGGAGCTGACAGAAGATTTGAATATCGCTTATACATTTCAGACATTTTTGATCTGGGCTTCAGAGGTGTCGCTGCAAAAAGACTCATGGCTGAATACGACCCAACTTTCATCAAACGCACCACTAATGCAGATGAGACGTGTGTTTTTAAGTATGACACGCAATCCAGCAATCAAGCGAGTGAATGGGGCACACAGTATGTGCAAAGACAGAAAAAACCCACGTCCTTGTCCACGGTCTTCATTGATTACAACGGTGTTGTGCCTCATTAATTTTTGCTAGAAGGTCAGACTGTTAACTAGGAGTGTTATTTTGGAGTTATGAGACGTTCGCGTGTAGAAATTTGCCAAAAAAGACTAAATTTGTGGGCAAATAACTCGTGAATTTTGCGCCATGATAACGTAGCGTCGCACTATGCAGATTGTATTCGCAACTTTTTGGGCAAGACCAGAACGAATACTATCCACCAGCCATCGAAATTGACTGATTTGGCTCACTACGACTTCTTCAAATTTGGTCGCGACAAAAAACCACTACGGAGAACGCCAGCCAAAAGGAGATAATGGCAAAATCGAAAACGGCTCAGAACGCCATTACAAAAACCGAATATTAAAAGTAGTTTGACGATTGGATCAAGCGCTAGCATAAATACATTGCAGTCGAATTTGATTAATAAACTTGTACTATTAATTTTCTAAATCAATTCCTGAAATTTTATGATCAAGATGGTACATAAAAAATTAAATAGTTTAAACCTAGATCTACAAGGCAAAATAGCTCCAAAATGCATAAAAAGGCAAAGTGTAGGTTTTGTAACGAGATATGTGACAGACTCCTACACGCGGCGCTGCTAATGGGGGACTTGGGGGACAAATGGTGAGCCACAAATGGCACAAACAAATACCTTAATATTACAAAGTCTTTCTTTAGCAAATAATAGCAAATAATAAATCGTATTGAAAGAGCAATCAATGAATAAGCGGTATTATATATAAACGGTATATGCAAAGCGGTGCAAACGTATGGTGTCAAAATAACAAAAGGATGATGATGCGGGAAGCATGTAACAGTGGGGTATGTTACAATTGGAGGGGGGGTCCAATAATTTGGAATATAACAATGATTGTAGGAGTACAGGAAAAGCACTATAGCTTACTGCACAGCACGCTGTTCAAAGGTATTAAGATCACTGAGCGCTTGTAACTAACTGCGGTGTGCACAGGTTAGTAACACACACTCTAATAGTATAGGAAAGAGGCAAGGTAAAAGGACAGACTCATCCTCCGGTGCTCGCTGTTCATCGCTGCTGCTTACATCTCGGCTTGGCTGGTAATCGGGTTGTTGGGCTGCTGCTGTACGGCATGTCTTCGAGTTCACAAGGAATTATGCAACACAACAGTATATATAGGAGTGTGCCTCCACAGAATCTCTTTCCCCGTTACCCGGTCTCTATGCAGCCACTCACTCGATCAATTTTTACGTGATACGGTCTACCACACAAATCTGCGAAGCAACAGAAGTTTCCACACAAGCGACGAGCCAAGCCGTAAAATACTAAAGTCCCCTACTTTTATCTATCAACGCTATATGCGTTTCGATATGCTTAAATTCCACCAAATTACCATTATAGGTTGAATTGTTTGCAAATCGTTTTACTACACCGGTAAACATCAGTAGCAGAAATCTGTAGCAGAACATCTCCAACAATTGAAAAAGAAACATCAAAAATTGAAGAGGAGATTTTAGATTTTCCAAATAGTCGCTAATATTATATATTTTAATCAAATTCTTTTAATCGATGCAAAACCTTTTCTCTAGATATGGAATTAAAAAAATCCAAATAGATATTCAGATTTCGTGGTATTCAATTTTTTGCTCTTACGTTGATTTATAAATTGAAATTTTATTCTCTTGCGTGTACTTTTTGAACTTACCATGAAAGAAAACATACACAATATTGTCACAATATTTAAAAATTTTTATTTTATTACAAAATTATAAATAAATATATCAACTCAATTTGCCACTCTCCAGAAGATTCTGCACTTCTTGCAAACTTTTACATGTTGTTTCCGGTACAAATTTAAAAATATAAAGCGCACCGCCAGCGCAACATAAACCGAAAATCCAAAATGATCCAGAACTACCAATCCACATGCTCACATTACCAAAAAACTTCGTTATAATAAAAGCCAACAGCCAACAGTTTGCAGCTGAAATGGAACTAGCAATTGACTTATATTCGGGTTTAAACAATTCGGCCATTAAAACCCATGGCAGTGGTCCAAAACCCATACAATACCCAATGATAAAACATACTAAACACATAACTGGTAACCAAAATAAACTAGATATATCGTAAGTCGTACTATCTTTAAGATAGAAGTACGCACCCAAAACAGCTAGTGATATTGCTGTTGAAATAGCTGAAGTTAATAATAAAAATCTTTTACCACTTCTATCTACTAAAATTGGCGCTAGTAAACTAGCGAGTATTTGAACAATACCTACAACAATTGAAGCTATTTCGGGTTGTATACTGCTTCCAGTTGCAGCAAAAATACTTTGGGTATAAAATAAAATAACGTTGATTCCTGAAAATTGTTGTAATGCTAATAACATATTTGATATTATAAATGCTTTTCTTGTTCCAGGTAATTTAAAAATATCGGAAAGATTAGCTTTCTTAGACATTGACTGTTCAATTTCCGTTTTGATACAGATTAATTCGGATTCAATATGCCTGGTACCTCTTAATTGCATTAATGATTCTCTTGCTTCTACTTTTCTACCTTTAGCTAATAAATAATAAGCTGACTCGGGTATAAATACGTAAAATGTGACAAGAAATATAAGTACTGGCACAGAACACATTAAATTAAAGGTTTTTAACTCTATATACGGTCCTATAGCAAATGAAAATAACACCCCAATTACTATAAACAACTGCATAAAAGTTCCTAGTGTTCCTCTGACAGAGTCTTCGGAAATTTCAGCTACATATGGTGCTAGCACTGTACATATTCCACCAACACCAATTCCCGAAATAAATCTACCAAAATAGATGATATATACAGAATTGGCATAAGCGTAAAGGATAAATGCGATAGCAAATGTTGATGTTGACAAAATTATTGTATTCTTACGACCTATTTTATCAGCAATTTGTCCGGCAAGAAAAGGACCAAGAATTGCGCCAAGCGGCAGTAAAGATCCGATCCAGGATTCTTGTTCGGCAGTTATTGGATTCGGTAGTGCATTTTCTGGTGATGTTGTACGAAGTTTTGGCAATACAGGTGATGTCCATCCTAATGCCAGGCCAAGTGCAAAAGAGCTTAAATTTGCTAAAATCATAAATAAATTAATTTTGTTTCATTCATTTCTCTTTATTATACAGTTAATCGAAAAACATAATGTAGCTTCAAATCTATTATGAATACGACTATCTCTTAAATAAAAATAGAAATTAATTAAATAAAGATTGTATGGAATATTTACTTCATAAATTACGATATTAAAAAAAACGATTTGATATTAATAAAAATTCAACAGATAACAAAATTCCTAATACAGGAAATGAAAACAAATGGAGTATCATAGACAATTGCAAGGATGGAGTCGTCTATTATCAACTCCATACCGACGATGAACATCGGTATGGAATACTTATCTCCGCCGAATTGGAGAAGGCCGTCATTGATTTCATTCCACTCGGAGACCATGTAAGGCTGCTGAAGCTCTCTACATCTCATCAGGCGATGAATGTAATACAGCTGTATGTCCCGACAAATCTGATAATGAGTTTACTCCACTATAGAAGCCATAAACTTGACAAAGAAAGGGAAAAAAACAATAGTGCTTGGTGATTTGAATGCCAAAAGTAGTAAGGGTGCCGAAGGAGAGGAGATTTCCGGGCCATACGACCTCGGTGAAAGGAATGCCAGAGGAGAAGGGCTGGTGTAATTCTGCACAGATCAGCTTTCTGCTGTAAAGACGTTTTCTTTAAGCAAGATCGCCGGCGAGTGTATAATGGAAGTCTCCCACTGATCGTGAGGATCATCGAGTCGGAAACCAAATCGACTACATATTTATCGAAAGTTATCTGAAGAAATTTGTGAAAAGTGCAAAAACATATTCTGGCAGAGACATTGATAGTGATCACAATCCCGTCGTGTTGGAATTACAAATGCTCCGTGTTGCTCGGATTCAATGCAGACACAGAGCGCGCCAGATTGATGTTAAAAGACTTCAGGGCCCCGAGTTACAAGTATAAATAACTGACACTGCTGGAGGCCAGGTAAAAGAAGTGTCCGGAGTACCTGGAATAGAAACTGAGTGGATAGAGATAAAGAAGGTCCTGACAGATATTCAAGAAAAAGATATGGGGTTCACGCCCTCTGACAAGAAACAATCTTGAATAACGGACGAAATTCTGCATCTTATGGAAGAGAGAAGGAAGCAAAAGGCCAAAGATAGCAGTCGATACAAAGAATTGAAAAGAATGGTGAGAGGAGCATATCGAAGAGCAAAGGAGATATGGTTGATGATAAGATGAGGCGAAATAGAGGCGCTAAAGGCCAAACATGATTTGTTTAATATTCACAAAAAAATCAAAGAACTAACAAACCGTCATCGTAAACAGTACTGCGGCATATTAAAAGATATTCTATCCAAACAATAACAAAATCTTGATAGGCGTAGAGAAAAAGCTAAAGAGATGGAAGGAATATGTTGAGAATCTGTTTTATGACGCAAAGCCTGACCAACCGACGCAAAGCCTGACCAACCACCAGAGAATACAGTAATCAACGAGGACAGTCCGGAAATTACAAAGGATAAGATGTGAAGGCCGTTTAAAAGTCAGAAACATGGAAAAGCTGTGTGCCCAGATGAAATGCATGTAGAAACTTTAAAGTTGATCGTCAAAACTGATGGAATGGGTATGCAACTTCTCAGAGACTTGTATAATGACATATATAAAGCTGGAATGATACCAACAGTCCGGCTGAAGTCGGTATTTGTCACTTTACCCAAAAAACTAATGCCTCCCATTGTGAACTATCGCATGATTAACTTAATGTCCCACGTGCTGAAGGTGTTCTTACGTATTATTCACACCCGCATATATGCCAAGTGTAAGAGACAGGTCACCGGTACACAGTTCGGATTCAGGAATAGTGTAGGCACTAGGGAAGTGATTTTTCGTTAAACGTTCTCACATAACCCTGCAAAGACATGAATGTCGACGTGTTTTATTGATTATCGAAAGGAATATCAGATCGAAAGGTGATTGTGTATCACATCAAAAACTAGTTGTTACCCTTAGAGACATCGGTGACGATGCAGGGGACGGTGTCGATGCGGATTATCACATAACTATACTGGACTCAAGCGGCATCAATCTGAGTTGAAGAAAGCATATCTGAGGATGTGATGATAAGGAAAAGAGTCAGGCAAGGATGTGTCTTGTCACCGCTCCTATTCAACATATATTCCGAGGTCGTGTTTAGGGAAACACTTGAGGAAGTAGGAGATAATATTAAAATTAATGACAAGTTACTCAACAATATTCAGTTCGCCGACGATTAGGTCATATTCGGAAGTAGCCTACCAACCCTACAGAACATCATAGTTCGCATTGTTGATCATAGCGCGCAATTGTCTTCTCGTGCTCTCGTAATTCGTGTTCAGAGTGGTCGTGTTCTGTAAAACATGAAAAATAGTATCATACGAATCAATAATAGGTTAAAGAACAAGTAAGTGCCTCCCTTAAAATATCTTGGAATGAAGAGGTCGACCCCAGAAAGTCTATCACGGATAGAACATACCGATGAAGCATCTCTTCACGACTAAAAACCTGAATCCGCAAATACCCATTCGTATGCTGCGATGTTATATATTTCACGTCCTTCTGTATGGGGTAGAGAGTTTAATGCTTAGCCCATTGTTGGATAATCGAATAGAGGCATTCGAACTGTACCTCTATCATCGTATGCTAAAAATATCATAGAAAGGAAAACCAATGAAGAGGTACTCAGGGGGGTGGGAAAGAATAAAGAACACGCAAGAACCATACAGAAGCGGAAGGTACAATACATCAGGCATATCATGACAGGCGAGCGCCACGAAATTCTCCGACTCACCATAAAAGGACAGGTGAGTCACCATCCGACTCACCTGATTAAAGGATTTAAGGCGTTGGTATAACAGAACGCCAACGGAGATATTTCGGGCAGCGGTGTCAAGGTCATGATAGCATGTTAGATTGCCAACCTGGTACATCCGTGGTACATCCATTAGCTACCTCACGCACTTTCTAGCGGTAGTCATTCAATGGCATGGACTTTATCCATAATTTGAGTAGAACAGTTTTTGAAGGCCCCAGGACGTTCAGCATCATATATGGTGATATGACCACTTCTAATGGCAGCAACCACGTGCAAATTATTCCATGTGAAGGAGCAGGTTCACCATAATACTTATATAACTTTTCTTATGTTTCGTTAATATTCTTTCCATGTAAAAAATAAAGTTTTACTAAAATATGAAATACCTTTTTATCTATTTTTAATCAAAAATGAATTAACTGTTTACTTTAAACAGCTATGCAACATTAACTAATCCACAGATGTGCACGGAATTTGACAGTAGGCTTCTAAAAGATGTCTGCAATTAGCAATCTAGTCATAATAGCAACAGTGGTGACAACTTTTGAAAAATCACTCCTCCGTCAAACAGACCTTGTATGTACGTAGTACATATAGGTATATTAAAGATATAGGATTCGTGTACTACGTCTCTTGTGTTGACATGACTGAATTTCGTTCATACGTAATTCAAAGAGGGGTTAGTAAGGAATAATTTACCACAAATAGAAATTAAGAAACTTTTCTTGGTAAAAAATGTAAAAGAAGGTCGCATTTGTCAATATATGTGTGCATGTATGTACGGATGTGTCTATGTTCAAGGACACTGGACAAAATACTGGACCCATTTCGATGAAATTTTATAAGCCCTTTACACGGTTTTTGCGCTCACACGAGTTTTTCATTTTTTTAAAATCTAAATCTAATATGAGGGAAATGCGCCGTTTTCTTTTACTTTTTTATGAGATATGTAAAAGAATCGCAGTGTTTTTGCGTTTCGTGCAAACCAACGTTTTGGGCCTTACTGATTTTCTATAAACATCAGAAAATATTCTGAGTGTCCTTTTAATTATAATTAAATAAACAACTTTATTATATACCATAGTTCAAAATGTAAAAAAATTAAAGCTGATAAACTTACGATTACAATGCACTTACCTGGTACAATGCACTTAGTTACCTGTACTTGTAATTATTTTAAAAGCAATTTATAGTTACAAATTTACAATTTCTATTTGCAGAGATTTATAGAATATTCATAGTAGATCAAAAGATAATAATTGGTACTATAATTAATAATTAAAAATACTATAATGCACCTGTACAAGCTGATATAAATAGAAAACTCTTATTCGATTTTTCAGGCTTGTCTAATTTTTCATCAATATTAGAACTTGGAACAGATAAATATTTTTCACTCGTACTATTGTCCATATTTACAATAAATTCTAAATTACATTATTTTTTATCCGCAGTGATTATATATGTACTATTCGAACTGGTGATTAACAAATTAATGAAAATTTGTGTAGATATAAGATAGGTACATATGCTAATGGAATTATTTTATCAGATATTAGAACATATATTGATTATCAAATCGGCTGTGTTGAAGCTAATTCACTTTAATGAAATAATAAAATTTGCATATAAGCGACAAATTATTTAGAAATTATTACAACTTTTTCAAGAATGATTTATATATTTGAATCGTTTCTTTATATTTACACAAATATCTCATATAAAATTATATAAATGAGATTATCTTTTTTCTTTCCTTTACGAAGTAAAATATTCTATTGTTATAAGATGTTTTATCTTGACACCGCATGTTGATTTATTTATATTTAAGAAAACATAATCTGAACTTACAGTCATTATCCAGAGTTGGCTTCTTTTATAAGTATTTATGCAATTTTTATTATTATTACTTACACCCTTAAAGACACAGTTTTTTTTTAGAATAGATAACGAACGGCGCTAAAATTTATAAATACTTCAAAACCTGTTTACAAAAAAGTTAAACTTTGTATATCAACACCACCTAGAAGATAAAGTAACTGCATTTGTGACATAACAGCATCTTGTCATTCAGTGCGCTGTATTGACTTATTATTATAATTTTTTTCGCTTTATAGCGTGCACCTCCAAAGAATCTCAACTTCAGCACCTTTAAAAAGACGAAGTCATACACGAGATTCTTCTTTGGACAGATGTCACGTAACGACTCTCTAAACAATAGAGTTAATCCTTACGTCATAGTCGGGTCGTGTGACCGAAGTAAACTCAAAGAGCCCAGGATTACGGCCTTTTGCCTCTGACTTGCTAATCCTTCAGCTTTGGTCTCGCAAGTCGGTATGATCTTAATATAGTTCATTAGGGAGGACCTGACGCCTCCCGTGATTCCAATGATGAGGACTACCAATTTGATGGAATGGCATGAATATTGGATCCTTAGAGTCGCATAGCAAATCCTGATATTTAGCCACTTTTTCTAGTAAAAAAAAATTTCAATATTTTTATCAGCGGGGCTAGAAAATTCTATAAGGAACATCTCCCGCTTAGTGGAATCTAATTACAAACCATTTTATAATATCATAGCCGCCATCATATCATAGCCGACATCATGACGCAATATCAGGTGTGTTTCCGACTATTTGATGGGATGTAGGAAAACTGTAGTTCCAAAAAATTTTAACGGTGACATTTTCAACTACGGTCTCAATATCCTTAACGACGTAAGGTGCAACCGGATCTTTGTCTATACCGTAAGAATGGCGCAGATGAAAATATAGCACTTTTAAGGCGACATCATGACGCTGGATGTATTTTGTTCTAGCATACACCGGGCATGCGGAAAGAATGTGAAGTAGCGTCTCTGGTTGAGACTTGCATGCCCGGTAGTTCGTATCTGCCACCTCTAAGGCCATTATATTCTTACGGTAGACAAGCGTGTTTATGACACCATCTTGGCATGCA